>PVKU01007433.1:0-87523 GCA_004027475.1 Anoura caudifer
GCTTCCCTTGTTTACCCAGACACCTGGGTGAGGAAGCCAGACTGCCTCTACTTACCCTACAGTAACCTATCTCAAACAAAAATTTTTCAGTCACCTAAATCACTTTTACCTTCCCATTTAATAAAACTGATAAAATATGGAACATAGAAATTTTTTTGTAGAATTCCAGGCTCTTTTTACATACATGAATAATTATAAAAGACCTACATGTTCTTTTTACTTTTTAAAAATCAAAACCATGTAAGTAAATGTTGACAGTTCTAATGTCATATTCCATGATACTTTTATACCAAATTGCCATTAGGGTGTTTGTTTGTTTGTTTATTGCTAGTGCAAACAGGGAGGTAATGGACAGTTTGTATATGTTTTTTCATTCTGGCACTCTACTGTGCCAGAATTTGTCTGAGATACTTGCCTGGGAGTAAAATTACTTAGATAAGTGCATATTCAACCTTACTAAGTATGTTACCTCTCCAAAATGATTGTTCAACATATTCTCAGTAGAGTGTGACACATTGTTCTCTATTCTCAGCAACATTGATATTGTCAACTTTAAACTTTTTGCCTGTCTGGTAGATGTGTATACGTGACTTAAATTTGCTGATTATAAAGAAGTTACCCTTTTGTTGGTGGTGGAAATTAGGCTTTTGCATGGGATCGCGAGGAAAGAGTTCCAAGGACCTGTGCATGGGAGATTGTGGTGTTGCATGTGGAAATAGAAGCTGCCCCCTTGGTTTCCAGTTTCTCATCTCTGTCCATCCTGCCATGGAAAAAGTCCAACCTTGTCCTCAGCAAGGCAAGAGTAAAAGCCAGTGTCCAGATTTTCTGCTTCATGTCAAAGTACAATTTGCTCCAGTATCTGGCTAGCTTAGTGTGCGTTTCCAGCTGCAGTCCATTACTAAGCAGTGGTTTTCAGGCTCTTTCCTGGAGTGTGCATGTGGGGTTCCCATGGCCATGGGCCACATGGTTGCTAAGGCTGCATGGCTACAGAGAGAGGACACACAAATGCATGGGGCAAGTGCAGGGTGAGAGAGAGAGAGAGAGAGAGAGAGAGAAGAGAGAAGAGAGAAGAGAGAAGAAAGGAGAGAGAGAGAGAGTGAGCGCGCGAGCGCCCACACCATCTTCAGTGGGTTCCAGTAGCTACTAGACCCATGTGGTTGAATGCTCCTGGGCAAGAGAGCACACAAACAAATGGCGCAAGTACCCCATTGGTGGGGTGGAAAGAGAGAGAGATTGACTGAGATTGATTCTTTGTTCCCCTGGTATTATATTAGCTTGTACTTAGTATGGACCAGATTCCTTTTCAAAATGACCAACCAACTTCTGAAATTTTGATGGGCTTTGGATGGGTCCACAGCCTCTAGTTAGACTCATAGTCCTCTGTGGTCCAGAACCCTCCCCCGTTGTCCCCTAACAATCTGGAACTGGTGTGGGGAAGGGAACAGTGTTAGTCCCCTTGGTGGAGCACAGTGCTGTGGTCCCCTGAAGTGTGAGAAGCTGTAGCCACACCAGCCAGGGCTATTGACTACAGCTTTTTAATAAGTCTTGATATCTGTCTTTTCTTAAACTCTTTTAAATTCCCCAGGAAGGCTATCCAATTGATAAGTGATTGCACTAAGTTAGGATACCTAACTGAGATGTTGATTTTGGAGAAGTTGTGTTTCCTAGAGGCTCCGGATCTCTTCCTCATCCAGTGTTTGCCCAGGAGTTTAACCTAGCAGGGCCTTCCAAAATCATTGGTCGTTCTCATCCACCCTGTCTAACCTTCCTTTGTCTGCCCACTTAATATCTTCTGTGTACATCATCTGTCTCCTAGAGTACAAACGGAAGTTTCCCATGTAGCTGTTCTTTCAGAAGCTGGGAATGTAGTTTTGGGTGCAGCTAAAATATATCTATGTTGTTCTTTTCTGTCCTATTCTTATCTTTAAAATGCTTTCTTACTGGTATATTCCTGTACATCTTTCCCGAATGAAGTCTGTTTAGTATACTAGATCCATAAGAATGAATATTTAGATCTAGAACGGGCCTTACTTTTTTTTTTTCCATTTTATAGATTATTTTTTCAAGATCACATAACTACTTAGTGACAGAGCCAGGTCCCTTCATCATTCTCTTCCTGCAAATAATTTTGGGTCTTAATTGGAATCATAATAATGATATAATATTACAGTGGATTATTGTTCCTTATCCTCTACTTAGATGCTACTATTAGTTAGATCTTTTTGAGTAACTTGGCACAGGTCTGCTAATGTAAATGTCAATAGTGCTGAATATCAGCCACAAGTATGAGTTACTTATGTGTAGTGTGTGTTAATTATCTGCGTTATATATGCTTTCAATTGCTGTAGGACTTCTGTTCTCATTAGTCTTCTTTTTCAAGCTTTCCTTGATTATTTTATGCATTTAATCTTGCATGTGAGCTTTAGAATTAATGTTTAATGTTGGAAGTTAATATTTATATATAAAATTATAATTATATGATATATGTATAATATAAATAATCATCCATATCTTGCCTTGCCACAGACACACACGCACACACACGCACACACACAAACCCCAAAAGCAGGTTGAATTTTTTTCACTGGAATTTATGTTAAAATTTTAGACTAATTTGAGATGACTCGATTTCTCGCTATGTTTAAGCTTTATCAAACTTGATAAAACATGATTTTAAGATCTTTATTTTTCAGAAAAGTTTTCCATAAATATTTTAAATAAGTAGAATGCTATTGAGAAAAAGAGAACTTTTTTTAGTAGCAAACAGAATATAATAGGTAACAGGTAAGAATGATAATTATATGTTTCACATGCTATCAAATACTGAGCTTGTGGTAGGACATTCTGTTCGTTCATCCAGCAAGCATTTGTGATGGAGAAGGTGTCAGCTATGACATCTGTATTTCTGGCTTGGTCACATTTAAGTTTGAATGTGTAATATATATCATTTGAGTTTTTTGTCTTTTTAATTTGAAGAGGATCATTACAATGTTCCAAGTAATGTGTTAGGTGCTGGGGATATGACATTTAATTTAGCTATAGTTTTGCTTTTTACAAAGTTCCTAAAATCTAGCTAGAGAAACAGACCTTTACTACACAACAAATTACACATATACTAAGTGCTATGAAAGGAAAAATGTGTGTTGATATTTGATAAGAAAATGGAGGAGGCCTAACTTACTTGGGAAGGCCCATGGGGATTGTCAGGCTATACATAGTTCTCAGTGATGAGTTTAAAGCAAAGGTCAGAAGTAATACTGGGAATACCTAGGTGAAGAGGTAGAGTTATAATATCCCAGTTAGTAGGAGCGACTCAGACTGTGTATAAAGGAGCCTGGCTCATTTGAAGAGCCAAAAGAAGGCTATTGTCACTACAACTTAAGTGTTGTTGGGGGAGGGACTTGAAATGAGGCTAGAGAAGTGGGAAAGTCTGGTCGTTGTCTCCCGAATGCTCCTGCACTCCTGCTGTCATCTGATCTCAGAGGCTAAGCAGGGTCAGGCCTGGTTGGTACTTGAATAGGAGAATTGGCGAATAATGACTATGTTGCTTTGCCTTTTTTTCCCCGGGATTGGGTTTTCAATGATTGCTTGTCTGCCTTGCAGGAAAGGGATTGAGGGGATATCAAGAGTAGATTTGGGGAGAGCATTTAGAAGGATAGTTACAGTGATTCAAGTGAGAAACAATGGGAATGTCACAGCCAGGGCAGTGACAGTGGAGACAGAGAAGTAGACAGATTACAGAGGTATTTAGAGGATGTAAATCTTGGATTTGATAATGTGTGACCTTGTGGAGTGATCAGGGCACATTTCTGGCTCAGGTGTTGTCATGTACACTTTTTAAGTTTGAGTCTGTAGTGTATAACATTTGAGACTTTATTTGAAGAGGACATTTCTCACATTTATGAACTGTGGAACAGAATGAAATAGTGCTCTTTATAATGATGATCAAATGTTTTTTTCTTGGTGTAGATACTGCACCACCATATTGCTTCAGTGGAGAAACTGGCTTTGACAACTTCTGGATGCCCACTTGTGATTCAGTGCAAGAACTTCAGAATTGTGCATTTCATTGTTCCCAAAGAAAGAGATTGCCATGATATTTACAACTCTTTGCTACAACTGTCAAAACAAGGTACCGTTCTTAGACACCAAAGCTCAGTTTGGAGGAGGACTATCTGAGATACTTTATTTAATATCTCTTTATTGTTACTCTTAAGTTGAGTACTTGTGCACTCTAGTCTAAAAAGTTTGACCTAGAAGTAATTATAAACTTCTGATCTGAGCTGTAATAATGATTTCCAAAGAAGGGGTAATCGTAAGGACAAAATGAAGCATTTGTAGTACAGACTTAAGAAACTATAGATTATATTTAATGTTTTAGCAGTCTATTGATAGCCAGTAGCACAGCTTTTTCTTTCTTTTTTTTTTTTTTTAAGAACCCCACAGCTAAGGGGTGTGACTTGGAAATTGATTCATTAAATGAGAAGTTAAGGAAGGTCAGGCTCCTTTGATAGCAGTGGGACTAATATATCTAATTGACTAGAGCAGAACATAAGAGAGATGAGCAGAGGGAAAAAGAGGGTGAATTCTACTTTAGTAGAGATAGGAGTGAGAGGGATATATGCCCTAAAGAAGAATCTTATCACTACTATGTCCTAGGGATCTGGAGGCCTCCTTCCCCCAATATAACTTGAATTACACAGATCTCTCCAGGGAGACAAAGCACATTAGTTACTGGATGCTACTTTTTTTACTGGACATCTGGTATGCAGTGGTCTAGTAGGAGATTTTTTTTGCTTTTCTCTCCTGACACATAAGGCCAGTAACATTTATCTCATTATCCCAAGTTAAGTCAAATCTTATGGTATAGATGGTTCTGTGACTTCAGGGGCTTATCATTTGTTCAGAAGTAAGTGCTCTTTGGACTTCTGTGCAACCATTGCCATTTTGGGTGAAAATCATACTATAGGAACATATAGGCAATATCATGTTCCATGTTATACCTCTAATTTTTCATTATAGCATTAGTCTTTATTTTACATCTCATTTTGGAAAAGTAGTGGGCAGGAAGTGTCTGTGTCTTTAAAATTTTACTTTTAAAAAGGGAAATATCACAGTAGAGTACTGTATAAGTCAAACTGTATTAGTCACTAGCTTTTATTGATGGTGTAATTGAATCTCAGATCAATACATTATGCCTTTAGGTCATTTGCATCAAAGACCTAGGTCATTTTAATCATTTGCATCAAAGAACTGAGAAAATTTTAACTTTAAATATGTTGAGGTATTAGCTATCTCTTTGTATAGTTTAAAGAAAAAATTGAGAGGTAGAACTGAAAATTACTTTTATTTGTCATATAGTGAGTCTTATAAGTTGCATTTTAACATTTATGTATTTTGTGTACTATAGCAAAATATGAAGATCTCTATGCATTCTCTTATAATCCCAAACAAAATGACTCAGAACGACTGCGAGGTTGGCAGCTTATTGACCTTGCTGAGGAATATAAGAGGATGGGTGTGCCAAATTCTAACTGGCAATTGTCTGATGCCAACCGAGAATACAAGGTAACTTAGCAACCTTCTGGGGAAATTCAGAAAATGTTAGTACCAGGGAGTCAGGAAGTGTCATAGTAGCAATTTGTCTCTGTGTTGCTATGTACTGTTCTTGTATTAGTAAGTTATAAAGTTTTATAAAAGTGTTTCAACCTCATGGGTTGTTGTTTCTTCAACTTTTTGGTTTTTAACTGGATGGAATGGCTATGTTTTATTTGATTTTTACAGATTTGTGAAACTTATCCAAGAGAACTTTATGTTCCTCGAATAGCAAGCAAACCAATAATTGTTGGTAGTTCTAAGTTCCGGAGCAAGGGAAGATTTCCAGTTCTTTCCTACTATCATCAAAATAAGGAGGTAGGCAGCTTTCCTTTTGACTTTACCAAAGTAGTATCACCCCTCTTCAAGTTTAAATATCCAAAAGAATGCTCACTTTTGTATTAAGATGTCATTGTCATAATATTGCTGATAGAGAAGTGCTGGCTTTTCACTTAATGACCTTTTTGCTATTTTAAAACAATATTGCCCTTGAAATACAGAAGCTTTTGTACTTATCATCTTTCTTTTCCCATCACCCTTCCCTCCCTCCCTCCCTTCTTTCCTTCTTCCCACTTCTCACCCTTCCTTCCCTTCCTTCCTATTTTTAAGTGGTGACTTGAAAATAATGGGATTAGATAGGTTCTCTTCCTTGCCTGTAGTTATCTTGATCCTGCTTGCATTGGGGGAAAACATAGTTTTGACAAGCTAACTATTGAGAAAAGAGAGAGAACCAAGGGTATTTCAGGTTCCCATTTTATTTTATTTTTTAAGTTGTTTACCTTTTTAAAATTTTTATTTCTTTATCTTTAGAGAGGCAGGAAGGACAAAGAGAAGGAAATAAACATCAGTGTTGTGGTTGTCTCTTCCGTAACCCCCACTGGGGACCTAGTCCCCAACCCAGGCTTGTACCCTGACTGGGAATGGAACCAGTGACCCTTAGGTTCTCAGGTCTGCACTCAGTCCACTGTCAGGCTCACATTTTATTTGATTTTTTAAAAAATATATTTTATTGATCGTGCTATTACAGTTGTCCTATTTTTTTCTACCTTTATTTGCCTCTGCCCTGCAACCCCCCCTCCCACCAGCATTCCCCCCAACTTAGTTTATGTCCATGGGTCATACATAGAAGTTCTTTGGCTGCTCCATTTCCCATACTATTCTTACCCTCCCCCTGTCTATTTTGTACCTACCATTTATGCTTCTTATTCCTTGTACCTTTTCTCCCATTCTCCCTCTTTCTTCTCCCCACTGATAACCCTCCAAATGAACTCCATTTCTGTGATTCTGTTCCTGTTCTAGTTGTTTCCTTTGTTTTTGTTTTTAGTTTCAGTTGTTGATAGTTGTGAGTTTGTTGTCATTTTACTGTTCATATTTTTCATCATCTTTTTCTTAGATAAGTCCCTTTAACATTTCATATAATAAGGGCTTGGTGATGATGAACTCCTTTAACTTGACCTTATCTGGGAAGCATTTTATCTGCCCTCCTATTCTAAATGATAGCTTTGCTGGATAGAGTAATCTTGGGTTTAGGTCCTTGCCTTTCATGACTTGAAATACTTCTTTCCAGTCCCTTCTTGCCTGCAAGGTTTCTTTTGAGAAATCAGCTGATGGTCTTATGGGAACTCCTTTGTAGGTAACTGTCTCCTTTTCTCTTGCTGCTTTTAAGATTCTCTCCTTATCTTTAATCTTGGGTAATATAATTATGATATGCTTTGGTCCAACTTTTTGGGGACTCTCTAAGGTTCCTGGACTTGCATGTCTATTTCCTTTGCCAGATTGGAGAAGTTCTCCTTCATTATTAGTTCAAACAAGTTTTCAGTATCTTGGTCTTCCTCTTCTTCTTCTGGTACTCCTATGATTCTGATATTGGAATGTTTAAGTTGTCCTGGAGGTTCCTAAGTCTCTCCTCATTTTTTCGAATTCTTGTTTCTTCATTCTGTTCTGGTTGAATGTTTATTTCTTCCTTGTGCTCCAAATCGTTGATTTAAGTCCCGGTTTCCTTCCCATCACTGTTGTTTCCCTGTAAATTTTCCTTTATTTCACTTTTCATAGCCTTCACTCTTCCTCTGTTTTGTGACCATACTCAACCATTTTTGTGAGCATCCTGGCTGGTTACCAGTGTTTTGAACTCTGCCTCTGATAGGTTGTCTATCTCTTCATCACTTAGATACTTGTATTTTTTCTGGAGCTCTGATCTGTTATTTGGGCCATATTTTTTTTTGTCTTAGTTTGCCTGTTATATAACATAGTAAGGGGTGGAGCCTTAGGTATTTGTTAGGGCGGGGTAACCCATGTCATTTTGTTGTGGCTCTGTTTGTAGGGAAGGGGTCGGAGAAGGAACAGTGCTGCTTGTTCAGCTCTCTGCTGTCTTTCAGTCACTTCCTTCACTACCTACAAACAAATTGGGCCCTTCTTGTGCTGATTCCTGGTTGGGTGCATTTGTTATATTCTAGAACCCTGAGGGTCTCCAACAAATTTTCCTGGGAGGCTGGGAGTTTCTCCCAATGCAGCCCCCATAGATTTTTACAGCCAGAATTTTTGAGGCTTTATTTCCCCATGCTGAACCCCTGGGTTGCACAGTCTGTCTCACTTCCCAGTTCCTTTCATTTATCCACACACAAATGTGGGACTACCTGGTCTGCCATCGCCACCTTGTCCACCCCAATCCTCCAGCCACAGCCTTGCTATGAGTCCTCTCCTCCCCAGCTGCCCATCTCCACCCCTCCTAGCAGTCTGGATGAGTGTTTCTTCTTTAATTCTGTGGCTGTTGGACTTCTATACAGTTTGATTTTCTGGCAGTTCTGCTTATTTTTTAAAAAAATTTGTTATTGTCCTCCTTTTGGTTGGACAGATGAGGAGGCAAAGTGTATCTACCTATGCCTCCATCTTGGCTGCAAGTCTCCCAGGCTCCTATTTTAATAGCAAGCTCTTCAGAGTGGAAAGATTTTGCAATATGAAGAGGTGAAGGAGGCACCTTATACTGAGATGCTGTAACAGGGATTGCACATTACTGTGAAGTTACCTTTGTAGGTTGTAACAGTAGGCCAGGAGGCACTATATGTTAATAGCTTTATGTACAGGAAATTATTACAGTAACTTTATAAGGTGGGCTCTGCTAATTACCTATCACTTTCAAATGGGGGAACTGTGGTACAGAGAGGATAAATCACTTTTTCTGTATCTCAGCAGCTGGTAAGTTTAGAATTTGGATGTCATTTCTGACTCCCAGCTTTTTGTGACCTGATTTTTCCTCTCTGGAAGCTTTTAAACTCTTCTTTTCTCAGTGTTCTGAAACTTCACAATTATGTGCCTTCATGCGTTGTTTTAAATTCTATCTGGAAACTCAGGTTTCACTTGTGAGAAATTGCTTCTCTATTTCTTTGATAACTTCCACTCTTTCATTAATCGTTTTTTTGTACTTTTGTATGTATTACTTGACAAGTGGGCTTTCTAGCATAAACCTCTGTTTTTCTTAATTCTCTCTTTGATTTTAAATCTCCTGTGCTTGATCATGTCTGTAAGTCTCATCGTAAGGTTTGGGGTAGGGGTGATTTCCTGAACTTCACCTCCAACCATCTCTTAGATCCCTTTTTTTTTTTTTTGCTATAGTGTTTTAAAAATCCAATAATTATTTCCTGTTTTCTGAATTTTTTAAGCAGTCTTCTATTCTTGGATGTGATGACTGAATTCTCTGAAGATGTTAGGGATTTTAAAAAAGAATTCTTGTGCTCCCCACATTAATTATCCTTTCACTCAGTTTCTTTCTTTACATTAATTTCATTTTTTTTGTTTTTCATGTCTTTCAAATAGTTGATTCTTGCCCGGCCTCTCATATTTAAGAGTGAGGTACTACAAAGCTGTGTAGAAGTTTGTGATTACATGCATGAGTGATTACTCCCTTTGGATTCTTCTTTCTCTTGTAACCTTTGTCCCAATGTGTGTGGTAAGTCTGGCCAGGGTCCAGATGTGGGAAGAGAGATAGGAAGACCTCACATTTTGTTACGTAGGCTTTACTAATCCTCCTGGGTTTTGGGGGGAAGGGTGTGCAACCACAGCTGTGCCTGTTGCCCATAGTCTTCAGGTTAATCCTCTTCATAGAATAAACTTTTTCTTCAGGGTAAGGGAAGATCTGGGATTGTTAACTAGTCCTTATAGAGTCATTCAGCCAATTTGATTGTTTTTAGACATGCTCCCACTCAGGCTTTCAGAGGTACCAAATCCTGAGCCGGTCTGGGATTTTGCTCCTTGAAATATCTGCTTCTTATTGACTCATAATGATTTGGCAGCCCTCTTTGCTCCGGTAAATTGGTTATTACATGTTAGTCTGCTTTCATTTTCTCAAATTTTATTGATATCTTTACTATTTTTCCCTCCTTTCCCTTTTTTCCTTGACCTTTTGGTTTTTACATATTAAATTTCTTTATTAGAACTTCAAGTTGGGGTTTAGAAGGGAGCCAGAGATAGTAAGTAAAACTTTAAACAAAAGTTTCTAATCTAATTTTTGTAGCAAATTCATAGAGAGTTATGACTGATTATGGCCTTTGTTTGACACACCCATGTTTGTATATGTTTTTAATTGGAAATTTGGGCTAAAAGTAAATATTCAATGCCTTACTTAACAAATCAGGAAGTAGATCTAAAAAAATGTAATAAGGCAGTCCTCATTTTCTTTTACTAAATTTTTATGTGTGTTTTTGTATGTGTAAATTTAAAATAGGTGAATGTCTGAATTTATGTATACTTTTTTTTAATGATACTGTAGTCAAAATGCTTGGGTAGGGTTAAGTGGGTTTGGTATGATGAGATTGGATAAAAAGTATGTAGGTCTAAATTTTTTTAAAACTTTTTTTAAAGGGTTTTTTTTTTTTTTTAAAGATTTAGTTAGTTTTAGAGAGATGGGAAGGGAGAGAGAAAGAGAGGGAGAGACATCAACCAGTGTCTCTCTCATTCCCCCAACTGGGGACCTGGCCTACAATGCAGGCATGTGCCGTGAATGGGAATTGAACCAGTAACCTTTTGGTTTGTGGGTCGGTGTTCAGTCCACTGAGTCACAGCAGCTAGGACTTTTTTAAGACTTTAAACAACAGTGACTATCTAATCCGACATTCACTACTTTTTATAGATATTGTTGCCCTTTTGGATTGACTAATTTTAATCCAAATTTGGATTGAAACTCATTTTTCTCATTTTGCGTCTCATATTTATGTAAAGGTTGCTGATTTCTAGGTAGAGATCTGAAAGCCTTTGGAAAGTAAAAGTTTAAATGTTGGTTGCTATTTTTAAAAATCCTTTTCTGCATTTACTGACTGATGTCTTACTTGAACTTCAGTCAAAAGTATCTTAGTATACTTTCTGTGCCCTAGAGAATTCTTTAGTGATAGAGAATTAACCAGATGTGACTCCTAAGGACCTAAGACATTTTTTTAATCCAACTCGGTAAGGAGGCATTTAAGTTTCTTGGAAGAGAATATTGGGAAAAATTAAGTAATATCAAGATGTTAAAGTAGTATTTTAATTCAAATAGGATTTCAAAGTTAATGTCTTCTCATTGTCCTGCCAACTTTTAAACAGATAGCACATTTGATTTTAACTTTTTTTTTCTTTTAAGCATTGTAAAAGACATGTTTCAGACCTCTTTGGATAATCTGTTTTCTGTCTTTTTAAAATTAGGCTGCCATTTGTCGATGTAGCCAGCCACTGTCAGGATTCAGTGCCAGGTGCCTGGAGGATGAACATTTGCTTCAAGCCATTAGTAAAGCCAATCCAGCCAATCGCTATATGTATGTCGTGGATACCAGGCCCAAAGTATGTGCTTTGAATACGCTACGGTCTGTTAATTTAATTATCTTTGTTATGTTAAAAGAGTTGATTACTTTGTCCACATTTAACATACTGAATTCTAGTTTTAAATTAGCCAAGGCTAATGATACTAAGGAAATCAGTCTTTTAAAGGATACCAAATTAGAAATTCAATTTCCCAGTAACACAGAAAGCGATTTCCTATGTTTTCTGAGTTTTATTGGGAACTATTAATGATGTATACAAGTAAGTATTGTTATTGTGAAGAAATACTAAATAGTGTATGTATTGTGAAAAATTGAAAATTGAATTAGAATTTTCAGTTGGCAAAACACTGTTAAAATAATGGACCTTAATTTGAAATATTCAAGAAAATAAGGAAAATATAGAGTGAGTTAACTTAGGAAACAATGACCTAGAGAATTATATATAGTGAAGGGGAAATAGTTGTTCTTTTAGGTATCCATTGTATAAGGTAAAATTTTGTGTAAGGTAAATCATTGGGACAAATGTCACAGTCCATTTTTTTTTTTTTTATGCTCATCCAAGTTCATGCTTATTGACTTTAGAGATGGGAAAGGGAGGGGAGAGAGACGGTTAGAGAAACATCAATGTAAGAGAGAAATGTTGATTAATTGCCTCTTGTAGGCACTCCAAACATGTTACCCAGGTGTGAGCCCTAACCGGGAAGTGAACCTGTGACCTTTAGGTTTATGGGATGATGCTCCAACCAATTCCATACAACCTAGGGCTCCATTTTTCTTTTTATAAACACAGTTAAGCAACCATTTCATATACAATCCTGAAACTAAAGTAATTTAAATCCATGGTGGTAGTGGCTAACATTACTTTTAATTTTTATTATAGCATTGAGTGCAGAGCTGGTGGGCTACACAAAAGGACATTGGCAGAATTATAGTGAGGATTTCTTCAAAAATCTGGAGTGATGAGAAAATAAGAGAAAGCAATGAAAAAGAGCGAGTGAGCCTTATAGAGCACAATTATAGGCAGCTTTGTTGAAAAGAATGGTTGCTGTTTAGAAGTAATTCTCATCATCATGCAGTCTTACAAAAGATAATGGGGAAAACATTATATGATTAATTTGAGTAAATTAAGGAGTATTACCAATTAGAAACTGATAATTTGGTAATCTTTTATTTTGTTACAAAGGGAAGACTTTCTTAGAAGACAAAAAGTGGTGATTTGTAAGAAAAGTTTTATTTCTTTGTGTAATTTGGACGGATTAATTGGTTAGAACTATTTTTAGGTGATAATAGATATAAAAAGATTGTAACAAGACTTTCTGAATATAACATCTGAGGGTGATTTGTTTCTCAGGACCTAATACATCTTATTTGTATAATTGACTTCTACAGAGAAAATGTATCTGTATTTGATTGTTTTGTTTTACTAGTTAAACTCAAATAGTAATAATGTAGAAACATTTTAAATATCTAACTGTTGACCTCAGTAATCATAAGTGCTGAATAACCAGTGAGTCAGTAAATACAATTTAACTGTACTTGTTATCAATGTGGGCTCCAATACACTGAATGAAAAGCTACTATTTTTTCCTAAAATTTAGGTCCATGAGAATATTTACTAAACTGTAATAATGTGCTATATGAAATCCTAGTCTGAAAGAACTAGATGTGGCAAACCCTGAGTGAACATCTGATAGTATTTAATCTAAAAGCTGAAGGTTATGGGGTTACGGGCTCTTCTCTGCCTTAGAGGCCAGTTTAGGGGTGGCCCAGTTCTCGAAGCTCTATCCAGGTAGCTGATTATATGCCATGCTGTATGCTGCGTGGGCCTCCAGCAGTCTCTAATGTGGAGGAACTCAAACAACCTGACCTATGTAACTACCCAGCTTTGCTAATCACTGAATCATTTAGGATTTACCTGGGAGATCTTTCTGGTTTTAGATTTTGAGATATTACAGACATAAGGAAAATGGACTAAAAACCTAAGTGAGTTAGTCTCATGAATTATTTGTGGGGAACTTCTTGTCTGACCTTTCCATTATGCAGCAATCATACTCTCTCTTTATAGTACCCTTCTTTGCTGTTATTAATCTGAGACTTTTACTTGCTAAAAAAATATGAGCATATTCAGTTGTGGTGAGTTCCTTTTAAACTGTCTGTTAGCTTAAATTAGTTTATTTAGTGTTTTCATGATATTTTGGTAAGTTACAAGATAAAAGCAATTGTCTCTGAATTTATAAATTTTGAATTTTTAGCTGAATGCAATGGCCAACAGAGCAGCTGGAAAAGGTTATGAAAATGAAGACAACTATTCTAATATTAGATTTCAGTTTGTTGGAATTGAAAATATTCATGTCATGAGGTCAAGCCTTCAGAAGTTACTGGAAGGTATGATTACTGCTTACCTTCTAGTCAGCTTTACTCCATAGAAATATAATGCTAGTCAAACAAAATGTTAAATTATGAATTTGAAATTTTCTAGTAGTCACATTTTAAAAAATAGAAACAGTTGAAATGAATTTTAATAAAATATTTAACCTAATAAAAACACTATGTTAAACATGTAACATAATCAATATTAAAAATTTGTAATGATATATTTTACTTTTTTGCCTTTAAGTCTTAGAAAATCTATATGTACAATACATCTCAGTTGGGACTATCTACATTTCAGGTGTTCATTATCTATATTTGGATAGTAGCTACTGTATTAGACAGTATAATTCAAATGGTTTTATAAAAAATTGCTATTGTTAGATATTCTTGATTAGTTGGTATAGTTAAGATTAATTTATAATACCACCTCATTTAAATAATAAGGTATCTTTCTAGTCATGGAATGCAATTTTAAAAATTAAAATATCAGACTGTTTTTAATTAAATACTGAGGTGCAAATATTTTTTCAAACCAGATAGCATTTTTTTAAGCACAAGGAATGACAGCAAAATATAACAAAAAATTTATCATTGAACTTCTGGTAGCATCTTTTCATTCATAATAACTTTTGCCTACTTATTTTGTCCTCTTCTCTTCTTCCCCAATTCACTCACCTAGCAATATGTTGAATAGGAAAAGTGAAGATTTTAACCTATTCTGATTGAAATGTTTTCCCCCCCTCTTTTAGTTAATGGCACCAAAGGGCTTTCTGTCAATGATTTCTACTCTGGTTTAGAAAGCTCAGGATGGCTTCGCCATATCAAAGCTGTCATGGATGCTGCAATCTTCTTAGCCAAAGTAACTCTTCATTGCTTATATTTGGTTTTGGGGTTTATAATGGTTGGGAAGGAATGGATTTATTATGTTGAGTGCTGGTATGTTTCCCAGTCGGATAATTTTTTTAAAAGATTTTATTTATTTATTTTTAGAGAGAGGGGAAGGGAGGAAGGGAGGAAGAGAAACGTCAGGATGTGGTTGTCTCTCACACACCCCCTACTGGGGACTTGACCTCCAGCCCAGGCATGTGTCCTGACTGGGAATCAAACCCTTTGGTTCTCTGGCCAGCACTCAGTCCACTGAGCCACACCAGCCAGGGCCCAGTCAGATAATTTTTATTATGTTTTACCTCTTTAATGAGGTTCACTTAATTTTATCATGTGGCACTCAAAAACTTTTTTCAGGCACTTTGAAATAGAATTTTTGTTTTTGTTTGTTTGATTTGTGTTTTGTCTTGTTTTTTGGAAATTATGTTGTGACAGCATTATCATTACAGTCCTAGCTCTTCTTTATAATGCAGTACTTAATGGTTTTTGAGTAAGTAGAACTTACTGATTCACTTAAAATGTATTCTGTTAGAATCTAAGTATGCGATCTTTCTTTTCAGGCAATAATGGTTGAAAATGCAAGTGTGTTGGTACACTGTTCTGATGGCTGGGATAGGACTTCCCAGGTTTGTTCCCTTGGCTCTCTTTTATTGGATTCCTACTACAGGACAGTCAAAGGATTCATGGTAAGGAGTTATTTGGCTAAAACAGTGGTTCTCTCCAAGGAGTGATTTTGTCTGCCCAGCAGACATTGGGTAACATTAGCAGACAGGTTTGATTGTTATAGTGAACAGAAAGGGTGCAACCAACATCTAGCTAGTAGAGTCCCAAGATGCTATTGAGTACCTTATATTGCACAGGACAGCCCTACAACAAAGAGTTAGTTATCTGGCCCACAGTGTCAGTAGCGCTGACATGGAGAAACGAATGAGACTGATTTTCATTTGCACCAGTTCTTGGACAAAAAATTTTAGATTTAAAAGTTGTTTTGTCCTAAAATGTTACAATAGAAATACTCAGTATTTTCCCCTCATATTTATCTAACAAATGTAAATAATGTAGTAAAACAAGGCATAAATAAGAGTACTTAAAAATTACATTCTAGGAGAAACTTTCTATTTCAAATTCCTTTATTTGTTAATTGTAGTTAAATAGTAGGAAGCATGTTTTTTATCTGAAGATTAAATTTCTAATCAAACCTATTTGCTGCTTTGTTCTATTTTGTTTTTTAATGTATGATCAGATTAACTCATCTTTTCAAAATTTGTATCTTAACTCACAGCAAGTAGTAAATGAAGAGACATGAGAAAGTTTTCCTTAGTTTAGAATTATTAAATACGGTACCATCTTAAAGCAAGGGAAGGTTTAACATCACTAGGTCCCTTTTAGCCCCAGTATTTTGTGGTGCTAACACATTGAATCTGGGAAGACAAATGGAAGTGTTGTTAATAAAATAATGTTCTGCTTGCTTTGTGAGTGTAAGATAAGGAATATTTTCCTTGCAATGTTTGGCTTTAATTGTTTGTTAAAGCCAAAATGAAATCATGTAGTACATGACCAAAGACAATGTGAGACCTTCCCAGGCAAACGGAGCAGTAAAAGCTAGAGAGTAGCTCTTTTAGGTGACTACGGGTAATGGGTGGAGGGTGGGATTCAGGGTGAGTGTTGGGGGTCAGGGGCTTGGTTGCAGAAGAATATAGTGGCATGGGGGCCTGAGGAAAAGAAAACTAGAATTTGGGTAGCGAGAGCCATTAGAGGGCTTTAAACAAAGGAAACGGTAACATGCTTTAAAAAAGATGGTTAGGTGTCTTGAAGGAAGAGGTGAGTGGGAATGGAGGTTGGGAGACCAGTATAGAAACTGTTGCGGTAACTTGAGAGCCAGAACTGAGGCGGTGCCGCATAAACGGAGGGAGGAGGTGATGCGCCAACCTGCAGGGATATTAAGACAGGAGAGTCAGTGAGAGTTGTTCGCAGAAAGGATGGTTTCCAGGCTAGGGACTCAGTTGTCAGGATGAATGGTGCTGTTCTCTGGCTCTTTATTGAGACAAGCAGAGGAATACATTTAGTGAGAAAGATTTTAAGTTTTAGATGTTGGTGTATAGAAGAATGGCAGAGGGCTTGTAATAAAATCTGAGGCCACAGCCTGAGGGCCACGTGCCCGAAGTCACACGGGTATGAAAGTGGTGATGCTAGAACTTGAGTCCATGCAGTATGACTCCAGAAACTGCATCTTCTCTCATTCCATTATGTGGCCTTCTGAGAGATTTAAGACGAAGTCAGAGGATCTAATGGCAATTTGGACACTGTGAAAAGGATGTACTTAGCGATTATGCATGAAATTATATATTAAATATTAAGATATGTTGTTTGGGTTATTAGGCTGAAAAAAATTAGAATCCTGTTATTTCAGTAGAGTTGTGGCAGGAAATGATAGTCCATTTAAGAGGTTAGATGTTAACATTGAATTTGAATAGAATTTCATTGGTCTCTTGATCATTTTTTAAGTAATTATATAAGTGATGTATAAGTAAATCAAAAGGTTTAAAACATAACCTAGTCTACTACCCACAATTAACCACTGTTAACACTTGATTTACATTTTCCTAGCCTTTTTTCTAGGCAGCTACCATCATTATACGTAAAAAATGTAAATGCAACAGTGCTTTATAAGGTACACTCTTTACCTAAAGTGTAATAAATACAATAGAAATAATAAGTTATAACACTCCTGTGTTTCTTTTTATGTATCATCTTCAATCTTTGTTAAGCCAACTTCTAATCAAGGTTCTTGCTGTCTTTTGCCCATAATCTTAAAATTTTTTGTTTTGTTCGCAAAGTATTAATGCTACTTTTAAGATAATAGGATTTAATCCATTCTAAACAAAAAATTACAATAAAATGGATTTTACCTTTTTTTCATTAAGGTTTTAATAGAAAAGGATTGGATCTCCTTTGGACATAAATTTTCAGAGAGGTGAGTCAGTCACAGTTGCATATTTATATATTTTGTAAAAATAGACAAATTAGTTACAAATTAGGTACAAAGAGTACCTAAATGTTTCCATTTTCCATGAACTTGCTTATCCAGTGGGAGGTGAGAGTGCAATATAGTTTTTTGTATGAAGACTGATTTAATTTTTTGTCATTTCTTTCAATTCTCATACCGTTGTTAATTTTTATGGTAATTTATTACCTACTTTCCTGTTTGTCTGGATTGTAGTAGGAAGAAGGTAACAGGTCTTTTACAATTGTGGTTCAAGAACTCTTTAAGTGTAAGTGGTTTCGATTAAAACAGTTTTTTTTATGCCAATGACACAATGTTTTAGAACTGTTTTTTTGATGTATGTTTAACTTTAACATCACGTGAACAATTGATTTCTTTCAGAAGCATTTTTAATAGCTTGTACCTTTCTGGGGCGGGGTAGGTGTGGCCATTTGGATGGTGACCCAAAGGAAGTCTCACCAGTGTTTACTCAGTTCTTGGAATGTGTGTGGCATTTGACTGAACAGTTTCCACAAGCCTTTGAATTCAATGAAGCGTTTCTTCTTCAGATCCATGAACATATTCATTCATGCCAATTTGGAAACTTCCTTGGAAATTGTCAGAAGGAAAGAGAAGAACTCAAGTAAGATGATTTGATTAAATGGTCTCTTTTTTTTTCTTAGCTGAGTTCTAACATAAATTATAGTTGAACTTAATGAAATATTTTGACAGTATGAAATAGAACTGAATTTTTTTCCTACTTAGCTGTATTTCATTTCATTTCATTTCATTTCATTCTTTATATCTATGTTTTTCCCTCTTCTCCCCTCCTTTTAAAGCAGGCCCTTTAACATTATTGCAATGCAGGTTTGGTGGTAATGAACTTCTTTCCCCCCCCTTTTTTTTTTGACGGGGTGGGGGGGTCTGGGAAGCTCTTTATTTTGCCTTTAATTTTAAATGATAGCCTTGCTGGATAGAGTAGTCTTGGTTGTAGGTATTTTAATTATTAAGTGTCTTGGTGAGAGCCCTTCTGGGTTCATCTTAATTGGGACACTGTGCTTCCTGAACTTATGTGACTTTTTCCTTCACCAGGTTAGGGACATTTTCAGCCATTATTGCATCAAACAATGAAGCAATCCCTTGCTCACTCTCTTCTCTTTCCGGTACCCACATGATGCAGATGTTGTTACACTTGATGTCCCAGAGGTTCCTTACATATTCCTTATTTTTAAAAATTCTCTTTCCTTTTTGATGCTCTGCTTGGGTGTTATATTCTTCATTTCTGACTGGTTGTTTTTTATGGTTTCTATGTCTTTCTTAATGCTTACTATCTCTTTAAGTTCTTACTGAGATCATCCAGTCTTCCCCTAAGGTTCTTGAGTATTCCTATAACCATTGTTTTAAACTCTGCTTCTGGTATTTTGGTTGCTTCCATTTCATTTAATTCTTCTTCTGCTGATTTCTCTTATTCTTTCATTTGGGGCATATTTCTTTTTCTCCCCATTTTATCTTTGTGTATTAGGTAGATCTGCTGTGATTCCCAAACTTGTTGTATCTTTATGGTGTAGGTGTCTTGTTGGGTTCAATGGCACAATCTTCCAGATCACCTGAGCTCCATGCTGCAGGAATGTTTCTTGTGGGTCATGTGCACCCACTCTCCTGTTGTAGTTGAATCTTGAATCCTGTTGGCCCTTTTGTGGGTGGCGTTAACCCTTCAGGATGGCTGTCTGTAAGGGTAAACCTCAGTCACTATATATGAGTCACTGTACAGGGGCTGACTGCTGAGGTGGAGTTGCTTCAGGTAGGCTCCGGTGCCTGCTGGAATCCCCCTTTGGGTGTCCTGCTTGTGTGGCTATTTGGGCAGAGCTGTGGTGTGGCTTTATAGCCCACCACTAGTTGTGCTGGTTCTGGATTTACTTGGGATTCAGATACAGTTTATGTCAGATGTTGTGTGTACTGGCCTTGGGCTATCTATCTGGAGTTACCATGCCATTCACTGTTTATGGCTGCCTCTGCTGGGCTGTGGAGGAGGGAATGTGGGAGGAGCCAATCTGTGCACAGTAGTCAGCTTTTTCCAGTTTAGAGTTGGGCAGGTATGTAAAAGGTCGGAGGCTCTCTGAAGTCTGCCTCCACCTGTCAGCTACTTCACTTCCCCCTGAGGTTGCCTGGTCTTCCTCCAGAGCCTTCTGCAGAAAGACTGTACAGTGGGCCCAGTCTTTGACCCACAGACCCTTCCACATGTTGGTGAGGTTGGTATGGCAGGGAGACCAGGGTCAGGAGAACCAGGCTAGTGCATCCCCTACTTGGGGGCCTCGTGGTCAGGCACTCAGTGAAGGGTAAGTGGCTCCTACTTCAGAACCACACCACTCAGTCTCTGCCAGAGTCTCCAACTCTAGTTCCCCAGGAGGAGACAACCACAGGTTCAGGTTGGGCACAGCCAGCCATCCTCTCTGCCAGAGCAAACTCAGCAGGGCAGAGCCATTGGGACTCTGGGGAAGGTGGGGAGAGAGAGATCAAAAGAGTCTCTCCTTGGAGTGGTACTGGCCAAGCCTGCAGGAGGGGCCAGGCACTTTGTTCTGGTCACAGAGTGATAGCCTATGTGGGAGACATACTTTTAATGTCCCAACTCAGAACAGCCGTCACTTCCTCCCCGTGGAACTGAGCTCAGCAGGGCAGGGCCACTGGGACTTGGGAGTACAGATCCAAAGTCTCCTGTCGGGGGTGGTGCTGACAAACCTGTAAGAGGGGGCAGGCACTTTTTTTCCCCTTCCCGAGATAGCATGGGCTGAGCTTGCCGGGGAAATGGGAGTGGCCCCCCTGCAATGTAGTCACACAGCCCAGCACCTGCCCGTCTGATTCCTGGACATAAGCCTCCCTGGCATGTGGTGCTCCAAAAGCCCCCGTCTCTGTAGGGGCACCACATTACACTGTGATGCCCCTGTGCAACTGAACTCAGCAGGATGGGCCCACAGAGTGGTAAGGCAGGCCAGGTGATTCAAAAAATGGAGGAGGGCACCGGCTGTGTGTCTGAGGTGGGGAAGAGTGGTCCTCTTTTCCAAAGCTAGGCTGTTCAGTCACTGAGTTTCTGCCAAGAGCTTCTCTAGAAAAAGAGCACTCCAAAGGTCTCTGCTAGGTGCAGCCAGCAGACCCCTCTGCAGGGCCTGGGCACAACAGGGTGGAGTCACCAGTAGTTGGAGAACCAGGCAGTGCACTCCCCTGGCTGGTGCTGTAACACAGGAGGGCTCGACCCTGGGAAGGTGGTGCCTGAGTCTCTACCAGACTCTCTGCTCTCCTAGGCGGGCTCAATCCCCACTGATTTTTACCACCAGATTCTGTGTGTGCTGCTCTTCCCATCTCTGTTGCTCTGGGTTAGGGATCCTTATGTGGGGTTGAGACCCGAAGCTTCTGGTGGCAGGGAGTGTTGCAGCGTAGAGATATCCCCCTGGCTTGTCAGCCATTGTGTATGGGTGTGGGGGCCGGTCCTTTCCACGTCTCTACTCTTCTTACCAGTTTCTGAGTGGCTTCTTCTGAAAATCCTCTAGTTTGGCTAGACTTTATTTGGTTATTCAGGTTGATTGCTCTCTAATTTAGATGTAAATCCAGGTTAGTACTGGGAACATGTGAGTATAGCTTCCATTTATTCTGCAGCCATTTTGGACTCCTAGAAGTACATTTTTTTGGTAAAGATTTTATTGCCTGTATTTCTGAAGCCAAGTATGCTCTGAGTATCTCTCATACCCTCAGGGTAATAGTAGAAATACATTGTTAAAAATGTATTTTGAAGTAGAAAAGTACATGTATCTTAAGTGTAAGCTTAACAAACCTTCAAGTCATTCACTTGTGTAACCAGCACTCAGAACAAGAAATATTACCAAACCCTAGAAACACCACTTATGCCTCTTTCCAGTCTGAATATATATATAAAAATCTTTATTTTCTAGAAAGTATTGGCTACTAAGTTTTAAAGTGTCTTAAAAGATTTAAAAACTGTTGAGTAATTTAAGGTAAGATGAAGCCTTATAGCTCTCCTCTCATTTCTAGACAGACAGTTCTTTGGGGAAATAAGTTTGCCTATTTGGCTGCAGTGTACATCCGTTCTTCCCTTTGGGGTTAGGTGCTTCTGGCTAAATTGGGGTGCAAGAAAGATCTGTCTCATCGTCCTTAGCTTCTCAGTTTAGGCTTCTTACAGTAGTCAGTCAAGAGCAGTTACAGATTTTGAACATCCAGGTGACACGTTAGGCTAAATCTGGTGTAGTAGTTTGAAGACAGCCAGATGCCATCATTCCCAGCAGAGCTGAAGGCAGAGCTGGGAGCATGTGGAGGAATCTGAAGACGTGTAAGGGGATAACAGGTGAAGCAGAGTGTGACAGAGATGAACAAGTGAGAGAACAGGAGGACGCTAGCTCTGTGCTGTAACATCTCAAAGAGGTTTTTTTCCGTAAATAGGGGAGGTGACTTGGAGTGCAGAGCTGTTTTTTAGGAAAAAACAATTCTCATTTAGTGTCAAACATCCTCATAAATAGGAAGATGTAATAAAAGCACACATTTCCTAGTAGTTTTCTAAGAACTTATCTCTTGGTTATTTTAGGGGTCATGGAAGAAAGCAGATCCTCCACCTTTCTCTCTCCTTATCTATTCTATGTTTATTTGGTAGATAGTTCTAAAACCATTCTACCCTCTACCCACCTACTTCACCTACTTACTGTTCGATTTGCAGTGTCATTGGCGTTTTAAAGTGCTTGAACAATGTCCTCATTTTGCCTAATTTCCTTTTATTGGTACCACGCACACTTAAATCTGTCGCTGCCATTACAGCACAGACATGGGGCTAGGAGAATGGGGCCAAATGGAAGTACGGTGCCAGTCTCTAGATAGTTGGCCCTTGAACAGCGTGGGGGTTAGGGGCACCAACCCTGTACAGTTGAAAATCTGCATATTCTTTAATTTGGCCCTCTGTATCCGTGGGTTTGAAAGTACTGTTTTTGGTCATGGTTCGCTGAATCTGTGTAAGTTAAACCCAGGAATATGAAGGGCCAGCTCTGTGTTTATTGAACCCTGTGTGTTTCGTGGACACGTGTTGGACCAGTGCAGTTCAAACCTGTGTCATGCAAGGGTCAGCTGTATGGGTGTGGTCATTTGGAATAGGTGTAACAGACGCCAAGATTATGAAATTGTGTGAATTAATCTCTTAAAGTGTGCGGTTTGGGAGAAAATGGCATACCTGCGTTGTGTTCGATAGACATGGTTTCATTACACAGTTATAAGTGAAAGTGGAGAGAAGGCGCAAGCAAAATTCAGAGAGAAGGTGACATCAGACTGTGAATAGAAGGAAAAACTAATACGTAACTCTACTTGGAAAACGGTTGTTTGGTTTATAAAACTGAGTATTGCCATCTGTGAGAAAGATATTTATGTTTCTCTCATTGTGCAAGGTTAAAGGAGAAGACTCACTCCCTGTGGCCGTTTCTTCTGGATGACCAAGAGAAGTACTCAAATCCTCTCTATAGTTCCAGCACTCAGAGATTTGCTGTGTTGGAGCCAAATACAGTATCTTTCAATTTTAAGTAAGTTGGCATCTTTGAATGTTTATGTTCTGTTTTTTTCTCACATTTATTTATTGAAAATTTTCTTTTTTTGATCATAAAGGTTTTGGAGAAGCATGTACCACCAATTTGACCGAACGTTGCATCCCAGGGAGTCAGTGTGTAACATAATCACGAAAATGAATGAGCAAAATAAGCAGTTAGAGAAAGACATTAAAGACTTAGAATCTGTAAGTATTCAGAATTATCTAACGTAATGTACTGGGAATATTAAATTAGTTTACTTCCTTACGTGTGTTCCTAGTGTAAATTAGTATATGAGGGGGGACCCAAAAAAACAAAATTTATACAAAGTTGTATATTTATTCTTACATGTTTACACTTCAGTCACCTTCAGAGTCCTCTCCATTTGATGCAATGCACCTGTTGAGACTTTTTTCCCACCGCTCAAAACAGGTTTTGAACTCGTCAATTTTGATGCCCTTTAGTGCTCCTGCCGTTTTTTGTTTCACTTATTCTCCACTGGCAGAACGTTTCCCTTCGAGGACTTTTGCATCCGGGAAACAAACAAAGTCTCTCAGGGTGAGATCAGGTGAATAGGGAGTGTGGGCATGGGCGTCATGCCAGTTTTGGTCAAAAACTGCTGAACACTGCTGAAGTGCGGCGTGGGCAGGTGTGCTTGTAAGTCACCCGTCATAAAATGGGCAAACGTGTTAAAAGAGGCTTCAAGAGAAATTCACTGAAGCCAAACGCAGCCTCTCACAACACCACCAAGTGGTGGTACATTGATACAGATGGGTTCCTAGAACACTCACCCAGCCTGTACGACAAGGGGCCTACCCTCCAGTAGATGCTTCTGGTTTGGGGGTTCCCCCTCATATAGAAACCTCATACGGGCACATGGTTGCTTGAAAGTCTCATCTCTGCTTTGAGTAGGTTAGTTTGAATCATGTTCCCTGAATTTTAAAATATATCAAAATATCTGAAGTATATAGAAAAGTAGAGATATAAAATAATAAATATTGGGGTCAGGTCATTCATGTTTTTGTTTTAAGAAATGAAACATGATGTATTTGAAGATGCTTATACTCCTCTTCAGGCTTCCCCCACCTACTTTCACTTAATTTGGTATTAATTATTGTGAACATTTCTACTATGTAAGTTTGTATCCACAATTTATAATATAGTTTTGTGTGATTTAAAGTACCAAAGAATATAATTTTTGTATGTGCTATAAAGGGCCACAGCAACATGTACCCTTCATTCAGCTAGGAAACTACATGTATTATTTATTTACTTTTTAAAGATTTTATTTCTTTTTATTTGGGAGAGGGGAAGGGAGGAAGAAAGAGAGGGAGAGAAACATCAGCGTGTGGTTGCCTCTCATGTGCCCCCACTGGGGACCTGGCCTGCCAGGCCAGCACTCAGTCCACTGAGACACACCATCCAGGGATGGAAACTGCATGTTTTAAAAATATATAGAGATAGCCCTGGCTGGTGTAGCTCAGTGGATTGAGAGCAGGCCTGTGAACCAAGGGATTGTGGTTCGATTCCCAGTCAGGGCACATGCCTGGGTTGCAGGCCAGTTCCTGGCAGGGGGCACACAAGAGGCAACCACACATTGATATTTCTCTCCCTCTCTCCCTCTCTCCCTCTCTCCTTCCCTTCCCCTTTAAAGATAAATAAATAAAATGTTTAAAAAATTTATATAGAGAGATAGACTTACTGTTGTGCTTCATTTTTCTGAATATTGTTTTGAAATTTATCCATGTTAATACGTACGTTTTAATACATTTCTTTTGATAATAACTACTGTATAATATTATCTTGTATGAGTAGATCACCATCTGTCCATTCAGCGGCTGAACATTTAAAGGGTTTTTAGTTTTGGATTTCTATGATAGTAAGTGAACTTGAATGACTTTCATATGTTTGTTGGCCATTTGGTATTTTCTTTTCTGTGAGCATCCTATTCAAGTCTCTGCTCGTTTTTCTGTTGGCATATCTGCCTTTTTCTTACTGATTTGAAAAATTCTTTATATACCAGACACTGATTCTTTTTTAGTTAGTATATATATATCACAAATGGCTTTGTCCAGTCTGTTCTTTTCCTTTCCACTTTATTTATGGTATGTTTTGTGTAGATGCTTTAAATTTTAATGTAGCTAATTTTTCAAGATTCAGTTTTGTACTGTACCTAAAGAGAACATTTTACAGAAGTGTGTTTTCTTTCATCTACATTTGAACATGTACTATGTGCAATTAGTCATTTTTTTCAAATTTGTATTTGTTCTAGAAAATCAGTAAACACAAAAATGAGGAAATTGATGGAGTTCTTACCAAGGAATTGTTACATTCAGTTCGTCCCGAGTCACCTACCCTCAAAACCTCGCTATGTTTTAAGGAGCAAACGGTGCTACCTGTGAATGATACTCTTCGAACTATAGAGGGCAGCAGCCCTGCGGACAACCGTTACAGTGAATACGCTGAGGAGTTTTCCAAATCCAAACCTGCTGTGGTCAGCTTAGAGTATGGTGTGGCACGAATGACTTGTTAGACTCATAGAGTGTTTTCTGGACTAACTGTAGTGCGAGAAATGGTTTTTTGTGAGGGCGATCTGTGCACATGACCAAAAGGAATTTGTCTGATAATGCTCTTCGAGTCTAACAGTAGGTTAATAGTTGAAAGAAGGATGATGACTGCTCTTGTGAGAGAAGTGAGTCAGTGAAACTGCATTTCTAACAAGGAATGACTTTCAGTTAAGAAACAAGTGATATTGGCAAATTTACTCAAAACACAATTTGCATCGTATACTAGCAAATTGACATTTCTGTATGTTTTATATGTTAATTATAGCCAAACAGGAATAGCCTTACTTCAGTATAATTTAATCACCAGTAAACAAAACTCGACAAGGCAATCCCTTAGTAATTGATATGGCAAGTTCTTTCAATTATGTAACCACGTAACTATGAATATTTACATATTTTACCTGTCAGTGATGTTTAATGTTGAAGTGCCATGAAAAATATTGCTAATAAAGACTTAAAATCTCAGTTTATTCTTTACTCTTAGGTTTTGTAGCCTAGAGCAGGGTTTTCTGTTTGGTTTTCCGTGGTCAGCCTTGTTCTGTGTGTTGGATTGCGCTCTCGTTACTGCAGGCCTTGCGCGCGGCTGTGCTCCCGTGTGGGGGCGCGGTTAGGTCCGTATTTAGCCCATCCCACTGCCATACTCAGAAGTAGTGCAACTGCAGTTTTTATTCTGATTACAGTTTGCTTAGTACTACATTTGATGACTTACTATTTATAACATAGGTTATTGATTTTTTTAATATTAAGGACATTTGACTGTCTTTCATGTATGGATTGCTGCACTGTTGATTCTTATTTTGTGGTTGGCTTTATTCCTTTGATAATTATGTAATTTTAAAAAAGTCTGAAGTTCTAAAACTGTTCTTAGAACATGAATAGTACATATATATTTTTAAACTGTTTTCTCGCTCAATGAGTTACTGCTCTTTCTAGACTATTTCTCTTTCAGCTTACCCAAACATTTTTGGGTAAGAACAAAAAGGAAGTACAGATAGATATATTGGCTTGGTTATCTGAATCTTAAAGGAGTCATTTCTATATGGAATATTATTTTCTGTTACTATATAAGAAAAGAAGGAAAATGAAGGATAGCTTAATACAAAGTTAATGTTTAACAAAAACAACTTAAATGCTGAGAAGAGTTTCATTTTGCCGTGTAACTTTATTCTGTGTACTGATACATATTTTTAAATTACAAGAGAAAAAGCATCTCTATTGTAGCCAATGGCCCTCTGGGCTGGGGCGACCCACACTCACACAGGACCTGGATGCCTGAAGTCAGTACTGCCGGAGCCAGCTGGCTTTAAAATGGAAAATGTAAGTGGTATGGGTGGCATGAGGCATAATTAAAGGGAACAAAGAGATCTGCAAAGGACCCCTCATGCTTCTCTTTATTATGCCTATATCTGTTACTAGTTTTGAACATAAATATTTTTTCAAGTGGGGAAAAAAAACTTTATTGTATAAAAGCTTATCTAATCTGGTTTAGTTTTCCAGTGCTTTTCTGTAACAAATTATGTTGATTGGAAAAATACTTCTTTTTAGAGAGCAATAGAAAAGTACTCTCTATAAAACATTATTTGTGGTATTTAAGCACTGGGACGGGAAGCTTAACCTTTGTGACCACAGAGGGAAATCGTTTGTGCTTTGTTACTGGGTTCCAGCACTGACTGTGGCTTTCAGATCTTCTATGGAAGATTTCTTACAGTCAGCTCTTTGGTTTGTCATCTTCTGATCTTCAGTTGAGGCACATAGGTATGTGTTTATCTGCTCTCACGTGGACTGAAAAATCAGT
Organism: Anoura caudifer; assembly: GCA_004027475.1. Lineage (NCBI taxonomy): Eukaryota > Metazoa > Chordata > Mammalia > Chiroptera > Phyllostomidae > Anoura > Anoura caudifer. Next base: position 27,552 of record PVKU01007433.1, read on the forward strand.
TAACACCCTAAGTGACCTATAGGCTATGTATTGGCAAAAAGCAGATTGTGTGTCTCATAAAATTGGGTTTATGTTCAGTGTGTTTGGGAATGTAAAGCATGTAAATTATTTCGTATATTACTTAATCAAATGTTCATGTTTTACTTTGAATGTTTTGCTTTGGGGGAAAAAAAAAACAAATTGAATCAAGTGGTAGTTGTTTTTTTCCATCACCTAGGCAGATGGACCTGCAACTTACACTAATTTACCAGTGTCAAGTTTAAGCAGTTCATTTTCCAAAAGACAGGTGTTGGTAATTAATAACCATTATATACAAAAAATAATTTCCAAAATATTTAGGAATAGCGGACTAAAAGGTTCAGCAGATATAGTTGATCATGTCATTAAATTTTTCCTTTGTGCTCGTCACTTCCTGTTGTTATAATCAGTAACAATTTGCTTTTACCAACTTGTTAATGGAAGGCAGTGTCCAATGAGTATGTACTTCAGGGTGAAATGTCTCTTCAAAGACAGATCTGGATGTAAACATGAGGAGGAAAATGACTGGCAGAGAAGAGTGAGTATTCATTTTATTTGGGGGTGTTTTGAGCAGATTAGTGAGGCTAGAAATAGCTCAGGGAGTCTTGACTAAATAAAGAAGAAAAGAAGTTCCCCCTCCCCAAATCCCTTTATTTGGTGGGGTAGCAGGACAGGGTAGTAGTATTAGGATAGACTCTTTATTTTTTAAATTTTAGATCTTAGAGCACCGATTTAGAGCAGTTTTAGGTTCACAGCCAAATTGGAAGTGCGGAGATTTCCCATATACTCCTACCCCACACATTCATAGCTTTCTCCATTATCAACATCCCCCACCAGAGTGATACATTTGTTACAGTTGATGAGCCTACATTGATACATCATAGTTACCCAGAGTCCATAGTTTAGGTTTCTCTTTAGGTCTGTATTCTATGGGTTTAGACAAATGTAAATGACCTTTAAGAGTACGGTATAGAGTGTTTTCACTTCCCTAAAAATCTTCTGTGCTCTGCCTACTCATTACTCCTCCTTGCCTTAACTCCTGGCAACCACTGATCTTCTTACTTCTCCATTGTTTTACCATTTCCAGAATGTCATATGGTTGGAATCATATGAGGGGAGACCACAAAAAAACCCAGAATTTATTTATAAAAAGTTGTGTATTTATTCTTACATGTTTAAACTTTAGTCACCTTCAGAATACTCTCTATTTGATGCAATACACCCATCAAGATATTTTTTCCCATGTCTCAAAACAGTTTTTGAACTTGTCCATTTTGATGCTTTTTAGTAACTTCTGCCATTTTTTATTTCACCTCCTCTTCCATATCAGCAAAATGTTTCCCTTTGAGGACTTTTTTCATCCAGGGAAACAAAGTTGTATCGGGTGAGATCAGTGAATAGGAAGGGTGGGGCATGGGGGTCATGCCATTTTTGCTCAAAAACTGCTTAACACTCAGCATGGTGCAGACAGGTGTGCTTGTAAATCACTCATCATGAAATGGGCAAATGTGTTGAAAGAGTCTTCAAAAACAATTCACTGAAGCTGAACACAGCCTCTCACAACAATGCCAGCCAGTACACTGGTACAGATGGGTTCCTAGAACACACCCAGCAGGGGAAGCCTGTACTACAAGGGGCCTGTCCTCCAGAAGATAATTCTGGGGGATTTTTTGGTCCCCCCTTGTACAGTATGTAGCTTTTCAGACTAGCTTTTTCCACTTAGTAATATGCATTTAAGTTTCCTTGTGTTTTATCATGGCTTATGGCTCTTTTTTTGTTGTTGTTAGCATTGCACAATCTTCCATTTTCTGAGGTACCAGAGATTGTTTGTCCATTCACCCACTGAAGGACATCTTGGTTGTTTCCAAGCTGTAGCAGTTATGAATAAAGCTGCTGTAAACATCCATGTGCAGGTTTTTGTGTGGACAGAAGTTTTCAACCCCTTTGGGTAACTATCAAGGAGCATGGTTGCTGGATTGTATGGTAACAGTATGTTCAGTTTTGTAAGAGGCCACCAAACTGTCTTCCAAAGTAGCCGCACCGTTTGCCTTCCCAGCAGCAGTGAATAGAGTTCCTGCTGCTCCACATCCTCAGCAGTGTTTGGTGTGGTCAGTGTTCTGGACCTTGTCCATTCAAATAGGTGTGTAACTAGCCTAGCCTTTTTTGACTTTTGTTTTTTTCAGAAAGTCTACTTTAAAATACTAAAAAAACCTCCAGTTGGCATTCTAAGTTGGATGAGATGCTGATTGTCTGCAAAACAATTTAGAGCAGTTGTAGACTCTTATCAATGACTGATCCATTTTCATTACCCAAGTTTTAGCTATTTTGTTGGCTTTTCCATGTAGTAATACAGATGGCATTAGCATGTCTCAATTGATTAAAATAAAGTGTGGAACCTGTATTTTAAAATACACAACTAAGCTTTAGGAATTGCTACAAAAAGATGGCTTGTAATCAAAATTAATTGATTATTTTAAAAAATATGTATACTGTTGTACTTGCTACCTTGTAAGAAAATAAACACATCTGCTATTTTATAAACTACTCTAGTTATTTCTAGGCAAATAAAATATCCTTTTGTACAGAAACATTTATAAAATAAATGTTATTTATAAAATAGTGGAATTATAATAAAGCAACTTTCAGAAGCTAGCTACTTAGTAGTAGACTCTTAAAGCCTTGTCTTTGAGTTTCTGGTTCAGCAAGTATGGGTTAGGACTTTGGAGTTAAAGGCATTTGCATAGATAGCAATAAAGTGTTTGCATTTGACAGTATTTTTGGAGATTGATACAAAATGGTATGGGAATCACACTCAGAAACATTGCCCTAAACCACCTACCCATATCATTAAGCATCTCTCTTGTTCTTAAAGGAAACACAGAATCACTCTAGAACAAAGCAATAAATTGGGGAGCATAATACTTCTGAAACATTGCTATACAAGTAAAAGGGAGAAATAATCCTTTGTTCCAAGCCACTGAGAGTTTGGGCTCTTTATTACTGCAGCATAACCTGGTCTATCCTGAATGATGAAACCACTAGCTCACCTGAGGCGTTAATACTTCTCCAATTTCAACTAAAGTTCAGTCCCTTACTGTCTCAAATGGCCTTTGACTTGTATTTTTGCACTCCTCTCCAGTTCAGAGTCATGCATTGCATTGGGTCACAGCTCTTTTGTCATCTTGAACAGTCCCCTCATCTTTCCCCATTTGCCCTGACTGTTTGAACCAGACCAGTTGTACAGCATTATCCCACTTTCTGCATTCATCTGATTATTACCTCATTTCTCTGTTTTACCTCCTAAAAGTAGGTACTGGATGAGGTTCAGATTAAGCAGTTTGGAAGAGATGCTGTGTACTTCATATAGAATTACTTAGAAGGGTGTAATGTCAGGCTTTTCTACTGTTCAATGCGAAATTTGATCACTTAGTTGATACCTCCAATGTAAAGGTACATTCCCCCCCCTTTGCACTTTGCAAATTCTCTGCAGGATGATATTTTGGCATCAAAATGAGTACCCCATTCCCTAACTACCCATCCACTGATGATATTTACCTGGATCAGTTGCTTCACTCGGTGTTCCAAAATGGTGATTTCTCTACTTTTGTCTTCCTTTTTACATTTATTTTCTTGCATTCTTTAAAGAAGTGCTTTTACTCATCAACTGGGAAAATTACTCTGAAAATAGGCAGGGCAAATGCTTAATTCTTCCCCTTTAGTGACTAATTTTCAGAGTAAGGAGTTGTAAAACAGTCACCTCTCTCTTCTGTAGAAATGTGGAGTTTTTATAATCAATTATAGTAAATGGTGGTTTTGGTTTTTGGGGTTTTTTTTTTGTTTTGTTTTGTTTTTTTGCTTAAGTTGTTCTAAACCTAGCTGGGGCAGGGGGAGCTTTAAGTTCCTTCTTTATCCTTTGACACACACCTTACAGTTTTGAGCTTGTTTTTGGTTTTTGACACAAGGAGATGCTGTAGGCTCATCTTGTACATTACCTACCACAGTTTTGGAATTAGCCATTTCTCCAAGGAACTTTTGTTTCTGTTACTGAGGAATAATATTTAGAAAACAAACTCTAGACATTAGACGTGCTCATTGCTACTGAAGTGTGATTGCTTCTTGGCCCTTTCAATGGCAGAGCTAGGAAGTATATTTTTTAAAATCATGAGGCTCAACAATATTAATTCAAAATAGTACCATAGTGTTTTCTTCTTTTATGTGTATCTCTTTTTCTCTTATACTGAAAATCCTGGTTTCTTTTTTTAATTATTGATTTTAGAGAGAGAGAGGGAGGAAGAAAACAGAAAGGAAGAGACAGAAACATTGATTTGTTGTTCCACTAATTTATGCATTCATTTGTTGAATACATTTCGTATGTGCCCTGACCGGGGACTGGTTTCTAATAACATAACTATATTGATATTTTTTCTTTATTCTACAATGTGCAAAATTTACTTTTTTTTTTTTTAATTAAATTTTATTTTAATTGTTGTTCTTATACAGTCTTCTGTTTTCCAAAATTTACTTTAAAAATTACAAATGTTACTACTAATAGAAATATTGAATAAAACTTAGGACTTCTGAGCAGTTCTCTTTATTCTTATGCCTATCCTACCAAAGGTGTAAGAATACTGTATTCAAGTCATTTGAAAATATCTATTTCTCTTTTTACCACTTTTGTTTAATTTTTGGTATTTATTATATTTCTTTAATCTATGTATCTTATCATATGTTTAGTTATTTATATTCTTCCCTTGGAAAATTTCCTTTTGGACTTCCAGTCAAGATAGCAGCATAGATAAACATGGCACTCACTTCCTCCCACAACCATATCAAAAGCACAACTAAACTACAGAACAACCATCATTCAGAATCCCTAACCTCTGGCTGAATGGAAGTCCTACAACTAAGGATTTAAAGAAAAAGCCACATTGAGACTGGTAGGAGGGGCAGAGACATGGATTAGGCTGGTCCCAAACCCATGTGTAGCAGATAAAAATTGGGAGGGATATGTCAGCTGTGGAGGTCCCCTCTGAGGAGCAAGAGGTCCCAGCCCCACAGCCCAGGGTTCCAGTGCCAGGAAAAGAATTCCCCATAACAACTGGCTGTAAAAACCAGCAGAGATTGTCACTGAGTGAGATTGAGGGCTACTGGTAACCAAGGCAGTTCTACTTAAAGGGCCCACGCACAGACTTAACTCGGACTCACTCCCTTTGAGTTCCAGTGTGGGAGCAGCAGATTGAAAAGCATCAGAGACATACAGAGAAGAACTGAATTGTCTGGCATCAGGGCAAGAGCTGGGGAGGCAGCTTTCTGACAGAAGTGCTGACAGAGACTACTGTTTCTTATCTGAGATGCCCCTCCCCGCCCCCGCCCTGTCCACAGAGTTGGCAGATGGGTGCCATATCTAAGTCTCCATCAACCTGGCTCACACTGTTTGCCTTACTCTGGTGATTCTCTGAGACCCTGCCCCACCAAGCTGGTAGGTCCACCCAAGCTATTTCCAGTGCCTTTTCTATACAAATATCTTGCCTTAGCTTATGCTTCAGACTTTTAAAAAAATCTCTCAAACAAGCAGCATCTGGCTTCAGAATGCCCTGTACTTCTCACTAAGTGACCCTAGGCCTGGCTCTAGCAGCAGCTGGCGATGGGTCACAGCCTTAAGTCCAGTACAAGTAGGAGCCATCTGCAGATTACTTTGTAACTCACACTGAGTGGCCCCAGTAGAACACAGGTGGCAGCTGACCTTGGCCTGCATATTCTGGGAGCCCTCAGAGCCAGTGCAGCTGGTAGACAACTTGAGACCACATTGGAGCACCACCCAACTGCCTTGACAAGCAACACATTCAAGGAGTAGACTCAGTGAGCACCAGAGCCCTACTGAAGTTTAAGTCCTGCTCTGTGGGGTGGGCCCCTGCACAGCTGATCCTCCATGGTGGTTGGTGGATGCAAGCCAGTCCTTGTAGCCACCAGTCAGCCTGGGAGTAAATCCCATTGGTGTGCTGACAGCAATGAAGGCTTAACCACAACATTAGGGTATACACACCCCACATGGGAGTAGGAAGGAATACACCTTGAGTGCCTGGCTCTGGTGAACAGGGAGGCTGTGCCATGGGACTCTATAGAACACCTACTACATAATGCCACTGTACTAAGAATGGCAGACATAGCAGTTCTATCTAATGTGCTTATACAAAGAAACAAACACAGGGAGGCCTCAAAAAATGAGAAGGCAAAGAAATATATCCTAAGGGAAAGAAAAGAAGAAACCTCCAGGAAAAGGACTACTAAACAAGATGGAGACAAGCAATCTACTAGATGTAGAGTTCAAAACACTAGTTATAAGTATGCTCAATGAATTTAGTGAGAAAGAACTTCAACAAATAGGGAACTTAAAACTGAAGATAAAAGACATAAAAAAGAACCAGTCAGAAATGAAGACTACAATATCTGAAATGAAGATTATGTTACAGGGAATCAAGAATAGAGTAGATGAAGCAGAGGGTCAAATCAAAGATTTAGAATATAAGGAAGCAAAAAACACCCAATCAGAACAGCAAAAAGAAAAAAGAATTTAAAAAAATAAAGATAATGTAAGGAGCCTTTGGGACTACTTGAAGTATACCAAGATTCGAATCATAGGTGTGCTGGAAGAAGAGAGAGAGAGAGCAAGAAATTGAAAACCTATTTGAAAAAAATGATGGAAAACTTCCCTAACCTGGTGAAGGAAATAGACATGCAAGTCCAGGCAGTGCAGTCCCATACAAGATGAACCCAAGGAGGCCCACACCAAGATGCATCATAATTAAAATGCAAAATATTAAAGTCAGAGTATCTTAAAACCAGCAAGAGAAAAGCAGTGACCTAAAGGGAGCTCCCATAAGACTGTCAGCTGATTTCTCAACAGAAACTTGGCAGGCCAGAACAATTGACAAGAAATATTCAAAGTGATGCAGAGCAGGGACCTACAAACCAAGATTACCCAGCAAAACTATCATTTAGAATTGAAGGATATATAAAGAGCTTTCCAGACAAGAAAAAGCTAAAGGATTTCATCACCACCAAACTAGCATTACATAAAGTGTTAAAGAGTCTTCTTTAAGAAGAAGAAAAAAGATCAGAAACGAGCAATAAAATGGTAATAAACCCCGAATAGCTGCAGCAATTTTAAGAAAGAAGAGCAAAGTGGGAGGGATCACAATACCTGATACCAAACTGTATTACAAGGTCACTGTAGTCAAAACAGCCTCATACTGGCATAAGAACAGACACATAGACCAATGGAACAGAATAGAGAGGCCAGAAATAAACCCAAGTCTCTATGGTCAATTAATATTTGACAAAGGGGGCAGAAGCATAAAATGGAGTAAAAACAGCCTCTTCAACAAATGATGTTGGGAGAGCTGGACAGCTCTACATGCAATAAAATGAAACTTGATCACCAACTTATACCATACACAAAAATAAGTCCAAGGTAGATAAAAGACTTAAATATAAGTTGTGACACCATAAAAGTCCTAGAAGAAAACAGAGGCAGAAAAATCTCAGACATTCCACACAGCAATATTTTTGCTGATATGTCCCCTAGATCAAGGGACATAAAGGAAAGAATTAAAAAATGGGACTACATGAAATTAAATAGCTTCTGCAAGGCTAAGGAAAACAGCATTAAAATGAAAAGAGAACCAACTCTATGGGATAACATATTTGCCCATGATACCTCAGACAAGGATTTGATATCCAAAATATAGAAAGAACTCACACAACTCCACTCCAGGAAGACAAATAAAAGGCAACCCAATTAAAAAGTGGGCAAAGGACCTGAAGAGACATTCTCCAAGGGGAACATACAGAGGGCCCAGAGATATATGAAAAGATGCTCAGCATGACTAGTCATCAGAGAGATGCAAATTAAAACCACAATGAACTTCTGGCCAAGATGGAGATATAGGTAGACACACTGTGCCTCCTCACACAACCAAAATTAAGGACAACAAAAATTTAGAAACAAAAAAACAAGCAGAACTGATAGAAAAATTGAACTGTACAGAAGTTTGACAACCCAAAGTTGGGTAAGAGGGGCGGAGTTGGCAGCTGGTGGAGACTGGTTGCAGCAGGAAAAAGCAGTGGTTGGTGGTCCGCGGGTGTGGGGTGGCAATGGGCAGACCCAGTGAGGCATGCAAGGTGGCTGGCTGACTGCGGTCACACATTCATTTGCAGATTAACCAGGCAAAAATGGAGTGAGACAGACCTCACAACCCAGGGCCCCAGTGCCAGGAAATAAAGCCAAAAAGCACCAATTGAAAACACTTGTGGGGGTTGAAGTGCTGGGAGAGACCCCAGCCTCATAGAGCTTGTTGGAGAGACCCACAGGGTCATAGAATGTACACAAGCCCATCCACTCGGGAACCAGCACCAGAAGGGCCCAATTTGCTTGTGGGAAGCATCAGAAGGGACTGAAATCCGAGAGAGAGTGGAGCAAGCACCATTATTCACTCTCGAACCCCACCCCCACATACAGCATCACAACCTAGCAACTAGGTTTCCCTGCCCTAGTGAACACCTAAGGCCCCGCCCCTCATACGTAACAGGCATGAGCAGACCCTCCCCCCCCCAAAAAAAAAATGGCCCAAATGGAAGAACAGATTAAAGCCCCAGAGCAAATACAGCTAAGTGACCAAGAGATAGCCAACCTATCAGATGCACAGTTCAAAGCACTGGTGATTAGGATGCTCACAGAATTCATAGATTTTTGTCTCAAATTAGATGAAAAAATGAAGGCTACACTAAATGAAATGAGGGAAAATGCAGAGGGAACCAATAGTGATGGGAAGAAAACTGGGACTCAAATCAATGGAGTGGACCAGAAGGAAGAAAGAAACAACCAAACAGAATAGAATGAAGAAAACAAGAATTCAAAAAAAAATGAGAGGCTTAAGAACCTCCAGGGCATCTTTAAATGTTCCAACTTCCAAATTGTAGGGGTACCAGAAGAGGAACAGCAACCAGTGGAAAACTTATTTGAACAAATAATAAAGGAGAACTTCCCCAATCTGGCAAAGGAAATAGACTTCCAGGAAGTCCAGGAAGCTCAGAGAGTCCCAAAGAAGTTGGACCCAAGGAGGAACACACCAAGGCACATCATAATTACATTAGTCAAGATTAAAATGAAGGAGAGAATTCTAGAAGCAGCAAGGGATAAGGGGACAGTCACCTACAAAGGAGTGCCCATCAGACTGTCAGCTGATGTCTCAAAAGAGACCTTACAGGCAATTTGGGGCTGGAAAGAAGTATTCCAAGTCATGAAAGGCAAGGACCTACATCCAAGATTGCTCTACCCAGCAAAGCTTTCATTTAGAATGGAAGGGCAGATAAAATACTTCTCAGATAAGGTCAAGTTAAAGGAGTTCATCATCACCAGGCCCTTATTATATGAAATGTTAAAGGAACTTATCTAAGAAAAAGAAGATAAAAAAATATGCCAGTGAAAAGACAGCAAACTCAGATATTAACAACCACACCTAAAACAAAAGCAAACTAAGCAAACCACTATGACAGGAAGAGAACCATAGAAATGGAGATCACATGGAGGGTTAGCAACAGGGGAGTGGGAGGAGGAGAGAGGGGGAAAGGGTACAGAGAATCAGTAGCATGGACAGTAGGTAGAAAATAGACAGGGGGAGGGCAAGAATAGTGTGGGAAATGTAGAAGCTAAAGAACTTATGACACACGGACATGAACTAAAGAGGGGTAATGTGGGTGGGAGGGGGTGTGCAGGGTGGAGGGGAATGAAGGGGACAAATGGGACAACTGTAATAGCATAATCAATAAAATATATAAAAAATAAATAAAATAATAAAACCACAATGAGATACCAGTTCACACCAGTCAGAATGGTCATCATAAACAAGTTAACAAACAAGTGTTGGAGAGGATGTAGAGAAAAGGAAACCTTACTGCACTGTTGGTGGGAATGCAGACTGGTGCAGCCACTGTGGAAAACAGTATGGAATTTCCTCAGAAAACTAAAAATGAGACTGCCTTTTGACCCAGCAAACCCACCGCTGGGATTATATCCCAAGAACCCTGAAACACCAATCCAAAAGAACCTATGCACCCCAATGTTCATAGCAGCACAATTTATAATAGCTGGAATAGCTTCCAAGTGCTGGAAGCAACCTAAGTGCCCATCAGTAATGAGTGGATCAAAAAACTGTGGTACATTTACACAATGGAATTCTACGCAGCAGAAAGAAGGAGCTACTGTCCTTTGCGACAGCATGGATGGAACTGGAGAGCATTATGCTAAGTGAAATAAGCCAGGCAGTGAGGGACAAATACCATATGATCTCACCTTTAACTGGAACATAATCAAACAAAAGAAAAAAGCAAGTGAAGTATAACCAGAGACATAGAAATTAAGAACCATTTGAGAGTAACCAGAGGGGAGGTGGGAAGGGATAATGAGGGGAAGGGTTTTCAGGAACAACTACGAGCGACACATGGACAAAATGGGGGGGTGGGGGGAGGATGGAAGTAAGGGGGGAGGTGGATTTGGCTGGGGTGGGGGGAGTGGCTGGGAGAAATGTAGATAATTGTAATTGAACAACAATAAAATAATTATTAATAAAAATTAAAACCATTTTAATGCATGTTTTAGTATTGCTACAGTTTGCCTCTACTTGTAGCCTTTCTCTTTGGGATTTCATCTATTCAAGAATTTTAATTCTCATTTTTTGTTTTATTCTTATATTAACTTCACATGGATGCTTTTTGTTTATTTTGTGTTCTATTCATGAGTATTTGTGCTGGATTTTCCTGGATCACTGTTGCAGATATTATGTAGAAGAATGGGGTTAGTTCAAGAACTTCCTCTTCTGTTGCTATAGTGAATTGCAGTTTTCTTTAATAAATGGTGCCTTTGTTGTCTGTCTCCTGATTCATTTACATTATCTTGTCTCGCTAAGATGCTTATCCTCATCTGTCTTCTTTCAGGAGAAAAGAAGTATCTTTTTTTTCCTGAAAAAAAGAAGTATCTTCCTTTTGATTTCAGGAGAACCAAAGTATCACTCTGATCCACCAGTCAGTGCAGGGACTTAAGGAGGTCAGGTTATCAATGAAGTTAGCTCAGGTCTGTCTCACAGTGGGACCAGTGAGTCATCAAACTATTCTGTGGTTATTCCCTTCCTTTTGGGATTTATAATTAGAATAGACATAATAAGCAGCTGGCAGGATCCCCACATTGGCTCCCTGAGGATTGAGGGTTATTACAGTGGGAAAGGCCAAGCAAAAGCCATTCAAATTGCCTCTGCCTAGGAAAACAGCAAGCCAAGTGCAATACTGCTTTTATGTGGCAGACATTAGGGCCACCATCAAGGACTTGAAAGATGCAGGGGTGGTGATTCCTACTACATCCCATTCAACTTGCTAACTGGCCTGTGCAGAAGACAGGTGGATCTTGGACAATGACTGGGTTATTATTAACTTAACCAGATGGTGTTTCCTAGTGCAGCTGGTGTACCAGATGTGGTTTCATTGCTTGAGCAAATTAAATGGTAGCTGGTATGCAGCTGGCATCGGGCAAATGCTTTTTTCTTGATACCTGTTAGCAAAAACCAACAGAAAATGCTTGCTTTCAGCTGGTAAGACCAGCAACACATCCCAGGGGTATATCTCCTCTCCAGCCCTAAGTGAATAGTTCATTCTCAGGGATCTTGATTATCTTTCCCTTCCACAAGATATCACACTGATCCATTACATTGATGACATTATGGGGAATGAAACTTGCTCCATGATGCTTATTAGAGCAAGAAGTAGTAACTACTCTGGGCTTACTGGTAGGACATTTGTGTGCCAGAGGGTGGGAAATAAATTTGACAAAAATTCAGGGGCCTTCTATCTCAGTGACATCTCTAGGAGCCCAGTGGCACATGTAGAGATATCCTGTCTAAGGTGAAGAAAAAGTTACTGCATCTGGCCCCTCTTACAACAAAAGAGGCACAACACCTAGTGATTCTCTTTGGACTTTGGAGGCAACATATTCCTCAGTTGGATGTGCTATACTGTCCCATTAATTGAGTAATCCGAGAAGATGCTAGTTTTGAATGGGCTCCAGAATAAGAGAGGACTCCGCAACAGGTCCAGCCTGCTGTGCAAGCTGCTTTGCCATTTGGGCCATGAGATGAGCAGATCCAACGGTAATTGAAGTGGCAGTGGCAGAGAGGGATGCTGCTTTGAGTCTCTGACGGGCTTCTATACGTGCTTCTCAACATAGGCCCTTAGGATTTTTGAGGAAATACCTTACATCCTCTGCAGATAAGTACTCTCCTTTTGAAAAAACAAAGCAAAACTCTTGGGCTGCTACTGGGCATTAGTAGAGACTGAATGTTTAACCACGGGCCACCAAGTTACCATGCCATCTGAGCTATCTAACTGAAGTTATCTGACCCAGCAAGCCATACACAGTTGCATCAAATGCAAGTGGTAGATATGTGATCAAGTCTGGGCAGTCCCTGGAGGCACAGGTTAGTTACATGAAGAAGTGGCCCGAATGCCTACAGTCCCCTTTTCCCCCCCAGCCTATGTGAATGGCCTCATGCGGAGTTCCCTACAGCCAGTTGATGAAGAGAAGACTTAGGCCTGGCTCTCAGGTGGTCCTGACTGACATGCAGGTACCACCCCAAGGTGGACAGCTGCAGGACTCTAGCCCCATTCTTGGACATCCCTGAAGGACAATGGTGAAGGGAAATCTTCCCAAGACTTTGAACATCACACCCGGTTATTCACTTTTTTTGGAAGGAGAAATGTCTAGATGTGTGACTTTGTACCAATTTATGGGCTGCAGCCAATGGTTTGGCTGGGTGGCCAGGACCTTGGAAGAAATAATTGGAAGATTGGTAGCAAGGTAATAGAACTCTTGGAATGAGCCAAAGATATGTGAAGATATTTGTCTCCCTTATGAGTGTTCATCACATGGTGACCTCAGCAAAGGAGGATTTTAATAATCAAGTGGATAGGATGACCCATTCTGTGAATACCAGTCAGCTTCTTTCCCAGCCACTCCTGTCATCACCCACTGGACTGATGAGCAAAGTGTCATGGAGGTAGAAATGGAAGATGCATTGATGGGGTCAACAACATAGACTTCCTCTTACCAAGGCTCACCTGGCTTTGGCCACTCTTGAGTATCAATGTGCCAGCAGCAAAGACCAACACTGTCCCTGATATGGCACTCTTCTCCAGGGTGATCAGTCAGCTACCTGGTGGCAGGCTGATTACATTGAACTCTTCCATCATGGAAGGGAAAGCATTTTGTTCTTACTGGAATAGACACTCTGGATATGGATTCGCCTTCCCTGCATCGATTCTTCTGCTAAAATTACCATCTATGGATGGACTTACAGAATGCCTTATCCACCATCATGGTATTCCACACAGCATTGCTTAGATTAAGGTACTCATTTCACAATAAAAATGTGACAGAGGGCCCACAGGCTCATAGAATTAATTGGTCTTACTGTGTTCTCCACCATGATGAAGTAGCTGGCTTGACAGAACATGGAATGGCCCTTTGAAGACTCATTTACAGTGTCAGCTAGGTAACAATACCTTGCTGGGACAAAGTTCTCCAGAAGGCTGTATATACTCTGAATCAGTGTTCAATATATGGTGTTGTTTCTTCCATCTCCAGGAATCATGGGATGGAAACAGAAGTGACTCCAGTCACTATTATACCTAGTGGCCAACTAGCAAATTTTTGTTTCGTGTTGCTGCAAAGTCATGCTCTACTAGCCTAAGGGTCTTTGTTCCAGAGGGAGCAGTGCTTCCATCGGGAGACACAACAATTTTTCCATTGAACTGAAAGTTAAGACTGCCACCTCGCCTCTTTGGGCTCCTCATGCCTCTTGATCAACAGGCAGAGAAGGGATGTAGTGTGCTGGCTGGGGTGATTAATCCTGACTACCAAGGGGAAATCGTACTGCAATTTCACAACGGAGGGAAGGAGTACAGGAGACCCCTTTGGGTGTCTCTCAGTATTGCCATGCCTTGAGTAGGGTCAATGGGAAACCACAACAATCTAATCCAGGCAGCATTGCTAATATCCCTGACTCTTCAGGAATGTAGATTTGAGTCACTCCACCAAGTAAAGAACCATGACCACCTAAGGTACTTGCTGAAGGCAAAAGGAATACAGAATAGGTAGTAGAAGAAGGTACTTATAAATATCAGGAGGGACCATGTGACCAGTTACAGAATGAGGACAGTAATTGTCATGAGCATTTTCTCCTTATTTTGTTATGAATACATTTGTTATGAGTACAAAACAAATATCTTTGTTTTTGGTCTTACATATACTGTTAACATACACTGTATTGACTTAATATCATAGTGTTTAAGTGTTTTAAGTTTTATATCATAATACTTAAAGAATTTTTATTTATTTTCAGACAGAGGGGAAGAGAGAGAGAAAGACAAGGAAAGAAACATCAATGTGTGGTTGCTTCTCATGTGCCCCCTACTGGGGACCTGGCCTGCAAGCCAGGCCTGTGCCCTGACTGGGAGTTGAACTGGCAACCCTTTGGTTCACAGGCCTGCACCCAGTCCACACCAGCCAGGGTTATATCATAATATTTAAGTTACAGAACATCAAGGAGAAAAGTAAACATCACTAAGGGACTTTATTTCTTTTTCTGGGGAGAGGGTTAGTGCTTTTTCAGTTGTATGCAGTATAGTTGTATTATGTTAGGCAGAATTAGGACCTTCTTGTCTTTATTTGGAGATTAAGTATGGTTTAAGAGATGTATGTGGATGCCAAGTTGAGAGGGAGTAGACTTGGTGTGGTTAGTTTTGTATGTCTACTGGGCTGTGATATGGCTGCACAGATGTTTGGCTGAACATTATTCTTGATGTGTCTGTGAGGATGCTTCCAGATGAAGTTAGCATTTGAATTGGTGGAAACAGTAAAGCAGATTGCCCTCCCTAATGTTGGTGGGCATCCTCAACCCATTGAGGGTCTGAATAGAACAAAAAGTGAGGAAAGACAGGATTTACCTTCTTCTGCATGAACGTTTGAGCTGGGACATCAGTTTTCTCCTGTTCTTGGGCTGATTCTCAGGCCTTTGCACTTGGACTGTATTATACCACTGGCTTTCCTTGGGTCTATAGGTTGCCCAAGGCAGATCATGGAACTTCTCAGCCTCTGTAATCATGTGAGCTAATTCCTTATGATAAATTTCTGTCTATATATGGTTCTGTTGCTCTGTAGAACCCTGACTAATACAGGTAGCTACCATTATCCTGTAGGAACCCAGAAGACCCTTAACTATTCTTTTTTTTTATTATTATTGTGGTAAAATATACATGATGTCAAATTTACCATCTTAACCATTTTTGATGTACAATGAAGCGGCATTAAGTACATTTAGAGTGTTGAACAGTCATCACCTATATCCATCTGCAGGAATTTTTTACCATCCCAACAGAAAGAAACTCAGTACCCATTAAATAGCTCCCCATTGCCTCTGGCAGCCACCCTTCTACTTTCTCTCTATGAACCGGACTATTCTAGTTATCTCACATAGGTACATTCATGCAGCTTATGTCCTTTTGTATCTGTCATATTTCATTTATTTTTTTGTTTGTGCTTTTGGTGTCAATTCCAAGAAATTATTGCCAAATCTGGTATTGTGAAACTTTCCTCCTATGTCTTCTAAGAGTGTTATAGCTTTAGTTTTTATGCTTAGATCTTTGACCAGTTCTGGGTAAATTTTTGTACATAATTAGATATGGGTCCAATTTTATTCTTTTGCATGTGGATAGCCTGTTTTCTCAGCATCATTTGTTGAAGAAACTGTCCTTTTCCTAATGAATTGGTCTTGACACTATTAATTAAAATTAATTTACACATATATGAGGGTTAATTTCTCTATTTCTGGGCTCTCTAATTCCATTGATCTATACACTGTATCATCTTTGTGCCAGTACCGTACTGTTTTGATTATTTTAGTAAGTTTTGCAATCAGCAAGTGTGACTGCTCTAACTTGGTTCTTCTTTTTTTCAAGATGACTTTGGTTATTCATGCTCCCTTGAGAGTCCATATACATTTTTAGATGTGCTTTCCTATTTCTGCAGGAAAAAAAAAAACCCTGTGGACAACTGCATGCGAGAGCAACCTGGAGAGACTTTGACAGCTCAGGTCAGCATAATACCTGCAGCTGGTACTAGTCTTTCCTGTAATATCTCAGGAAAAAAAAACTGTGGAAATTTGATAGACAATACATTGAATCTATAGATTACTTTGGATGCTGTTGATATCTTAATATTAACTCTTCTGTCTATGAACTAAAGGATGTATTTTCATTGGTATGTGTCTTTTAAAACTTCACTGACATTTTGTAGTTTTCAGTATTCAAGTTTTTCACCTTCTTGGTTAAGTTTATCCCTAAGTATTCTGTTCTTTTTAATGCAATTATAAATGGATTTTTTTCTTAATTTTCTTTCCAATTGTTCATTGCTAGCATGTAGAAACATAATTGATTTTTTGTGTGTTAATTTTGCATCCTACAATTTTGCTGAACTCATTTAGTAGTTTTAATTGTTTTTTTTTTCTTGGTGAAATATTTAGGGTTATATATATAAGATCATGTCTTCTGTGAACAGAGATAATTTTACTTATTTCTTTCCAATTTGGGTGTCTTTTATTTCTTTTTTCCCCTAGTTGCTTTTGATAGAATTTACAGCATGTATTATTTTGAATAGAAGTGGTGAAAACAGGCATCCTTGTATTGTTCTTGATCTTACGGGGAAAGCTTTTAGTCTCTCACCAGGAAGTATGGTGTGAGCTGTAGGTTTTTCATACATGGCCTTTATCACACTGAGGAAATTTTCTTTTATTTCTAATCTGTTGGATGTTTTTGTCATGAAAGAGTGCTGAATTTTGTAAAAACAATTTTCCTGTATAAATTGAGAGGCTTATGCAGGTTCGTTTCCTTTCTGTTAATGCGGCATATTACATCAGTTGATTTTTGTGTGTTTAACCATCTTGGAATTCCAGACCACATCTTGGCTGTGGTCTATAATCTTTTTAATGTGCTGTTGAACTCAGTTTGCTGGTATTTTGTTGAGGATTTTCCCATCAATGTCCATAAAGCATATTGATCTGTAGGTTTCTCTTCTTATGGTGCCCTTGGTTTTGACCCTGCTATTTTTTATTTTTGGTATGTATAGGTCAATAAACCAGAGGGAGAGTAACCATCCTCCAACACTGTCACTTTAGCAAGGAAGAAAAAAAAAAGGCATTTCTCAGCTTAACTGAGTGGATTATCATCCTTCAACACATCTTAAATTTTTCTTTTGTTATGGTTACCAAAAAAGTGAAAATTAAAATAAACATGGCTGAAAAGCTCATGTAAAATATACGAGAAACTCTAGACTCATTATAGCCATCTGAAAGAAAACACAGAATATTATAAAATAAGTGAGATTGGAAATAGGTTGAATAGCACACGAGTGTGAAATTGGGCAGATAGAAGCTCTTACTCAAATTATCAGATCATCAGATGTTGTTATCAGAGGGTGTTACTGTGGTGAAACAGTGATTGAAACACACTGGCGGGGAGGAGTCCAGATCAGCGCTCTTTAATAGAAATATAATATAAATCATACGTGTAATTTTACATTTTCTAGAAGTCATATTAAAAAGTAAAATGAAATAGGTGAAATTTGTTCTAATATATTTTATTTAACCCAATATACCCCAAATATCATCTCTTTAACAAATAATTAATATAAAATTATTAATGTAAGATATACTCCATTTTTCATGCTAAATCTTCAAAATCTTGTACCTTTTACACTTACAGCATGTATCAGTTTGGACCAGCCACATTTTATGTGCTCAATGGCTGTATGTGCCCACTGTATTAGACAGAAAAATATTCTAAACAGATGGGTCTTGCTTGTCTGGATCTGTTCCTCAATTTGAGTTTTGAAAGCTTGACAGATGGACTTGTCAGCTTTTCTGACCTCTGTTCTTACCTGAGCCAACTGCGTGTTTATACACAAGGCATTTCCTATGGGAAGATGTAAATCAATCCCGAAGTCTTTAATTTGTCCAATGATGTATTCTTCAGGAAAATGACAGTCAAGAAACAAGTCCTTGGCAAGCAGTCTTGGCACTTGAGGAGCAAAAGGAGGACTGGTGGCTAAGTAGTTATGTTAAGTGAGCACCTCAGAGAATTTGTTGGGGATTTTAGGCTCAAGATGAGTTGAAGGATGATAATCCACTCAGTTAAGCTGAGAAATGCTTTTTTTTTTTCTTCCTTGCTAAAGCTACAGTGTTGGAGGATGGTTACTCTCCCTCTGGTTTATTGACCTATACATACCAAAAATAAAAAATAGCTGGGTCAAAACCAAGGGCACCATAAGAAGAGAAACCTACAGATCAATATGCTTTATGGGCATTGATGGGAAAATCCCATCAGCAGGAGGTAGACTTTTGGAACAGTTGGTAAATGGGGGTTACAAAACATCAGGGAGTATGGGAACAAAAGTTGAGTGGGCAGAAAAGTTGGCCTTTCTTCCTTCTCTTCTTGCCTGTGTGTGAGTACGAGGAAGATGTGTGTGCATAACAGTGACGTCTGTAGGAACATGAGTCTCTCAGATTTCTCACGTATGCTGTCAACAGCAGCTCACGCATGTCCCCGTCTTGTTCTGTATTTCCCTCTCATTTCATTGTATTCTACCCCCCCTAAAAAACCTCCCTTTATTGTATTTAATACATGCCTTCTAGGTGCTTGTCCTTAAAAGTCTGTGGTGTGTTTTGAATTTACATAAATGGTATTAAGCACTACTGTCTGCCTGTTATTTCTATCTTTGTCTCACTCATGCCGTTTACTGTCCTTTCCTTTGTCTCCTTTGGTTCTGTCCTCCATTTCTTTCCTGTCAGCCTTTTGACATTTATTGAATGCTTAGTGCATGCCAGGTAGGGTGCTGGGGACATCACAGACATTACTTCATTGAAATCTTGTGATAACTCTGCAAAGATGGTGGCACTCTTCTGACTTTGTAAAAGAACCCACTCAGAGCAGTTAGGTAACATGCCCACCATCATCACCCAGCTAGCAACGTGGATTCACAGTTTATCGTTCTGATTCCTAAATCCATTCTCTTTTGGCTCTTTCAAAACCCGTCTTGTTATTCTTTAGGAAAAAACTTACACATCCCTCTGTCTGACAGAAAAAAAAAAAGATACAAACCAATTTGGCTAAATCTTGGGACCTAGGTAATCCAGCTATCTGCAGATTTGAAAATAGCACCAGCTAACAGCTGTTCAGCGCTTAGGGGAGGCAGCTTGAGCAGCGTGGGTAAGAGCAGAGACTTGGAAGCCTGGCGGATCCCAGCTCTGCTCCTAAGCCCTTAAGCATCTGTAGACTTTGGACAAGTTATCAGCTCCTTCCCAGGGATAGAAGCCAAATCTTATGTAGTAGAGTGAATGAATAGTAAGAAAATAAATGTTTGCATATTTTTCATTCACTCATTCATTTGGCAAATATTTGACTCAGTATTATTCTAGGAACTGGTGATGTAGATTAGGACAAATTACAGAAAGTCCCTTCCTGTAGGAAGCTTATCTTCTAGTGATAGCAAGTAAGAAAACTGATTCTAAAGGAAGGATGGGGACCTTAAATGAGGAGGGAAGAATCATTGGCAGTAACTATAATTTATTGCTGTCTATTGTGTGTTATCACCTGCTTCTGACTAAATTCCATTCTCTAAGGACAAGATTTCATTTCATGACAGCTTTATTGAGGTATAATTTACATAGTCTAAAATTCACTCATTTTAAGTGTACAATTCAATGATTTTTTAAAAATTTTATTTTAATTGTTGTTCTTATACAGTTTTCTGTCTTCTACTCCCATCCCAGCCCACCGCCCCAGCCCTCCCCAGCTCCCTCCCATTTCCACCCCCCCAGCTTTTGTCCATGTATCTTTCATCTTGTTGCTCTAAACCCTTCCCCTTTTCCCTGGATATTCCTATCCCTCTCCTCTCTTGTTCTCAATTCAATGATTTTTAATAAATTTATAGAATTGTGCAACCATCATCTCAATCAGTTTTGAACATTTCCATCACTCCATAAAGCTCCTTCTTACTAAGAGCAAGGTGTTGTTTTTGTTTTCTCAATAAATGGAGGGAGGCGGCCTTTTGTGTGGAAGGAGCACTGACCTAAGGGCCAGGAGAACCAGGACCCAGTCCCTGTTCTGCCACTATGGCCATGGGCCAGATCCTTCCCACGGGGTCTCAATTTCTCCTACCTATGAAGTAGAGGGCAATGCTTACTAAGTTCCCTATGGTTCTGATCTTAAAATTTTGTTTAAGGAAGATCTGAGTATCTGTGGTAATTAGAAAAGGCACTAGAGAAGAGATTCAAAATCTAAGAAGAAAGGGAATGTTGATGGGAAAATTACCAGAAAGAATTCATGTGGGGAAGTATTTGAAATTAAGTAGCTCATCTTTTTTTTCCCTTCATCATTGACCTGTGTCATTTTAGTCCTTAGTTTTCTAAAAATGTTTGAAAGTATCATAAGCAAGGAGTTACTTAGCTCCTTGCTTCTTATGATTAGTTAATTAGGAGTATCCAGTGCAGATGTTTTGCAAAATCTCTGTAAACAATTCACACCATGGGCTATCAGTGTTTCTTTCTTTCTTTTTTTTAAAAATTATTTTTATTGGAACTCATCTGTATGTCAGATATACCTGGTACTGGTTAGCAAAAACCATTTGTACATTTGATATTGATCGTGTCAAAACCAAAACAGTGACTGGACATGATGGGGAGAGATGTTGAGAACAAATATCTGGTCTTGGAGAGGAAAATAAAAGCCAGTCAGATTCAGTGAGGATGCAAAACCCAGTGCAACAAAATCCTTTTACAAAATATAAATTTATTCAAAAACCTGGAAGGATAATCTGAGAAAGGTAAGGAAAGACAAAAAGAGGCCAGCAGGAAGGAAGGGGAGGGAGAAAGGGAAAGAAAGAAAGAAGGCAGAGAGATGAGAGGAAGAAAATGGAGCTGAGCACCAAGCCTTGCTACTTCATCCTAACACAAAGCATGCTGACACCCAGCTCTCCCTCAATTCCCTTCGATCTCTAAGAGGTAAATAAAGACGCTCCCTGGGAAGGGACATGACGTTGCTTGAAAACCCAACAAAAATGAAACAAACAAACAAACAAACCCACATCATTCCAGTGCCACAGTCTTATTTCTAATGTTCACTGTTTAAAAAAGGAATAAACCCATCTGCCAGCAGGGGAGAGGAGGTGTGGGACAGGGAAAGAGCTAATGGATATCAGACAGCCTGACTTCCCCATAGGCAGAAAGGAGGAAGGAAGAGAGACGTGACAGTCTCCTGGTTGAGAGAGGGGGAAAAAGAGAAGGGAGAGGCAAAGGGCAGAGGAGAGGGGCAATCAAAACACTGACGTCTAATCTAGTTTACTGTGTTAAAGAGCCACATGCACAGCAGACCCCAGAGGGCCCACACTGCTTCCCGTGGGGCCGGGGTGGACACCAGCTCCTGGCCTCGTCCCCATTCCTTCACAGGTCAGAGTGGTCCTCTGCTGCTGCTGCTGCTGCTGCGGCAGCAGGATCTCTGGCCAGTCTGCTGGAGCCACTGTTGGAGGGAAGTTGGATGGACAGCCCCTATGACAGGAGTGAGAACACGGAAATGCCTGACTTCAAATAAAACAAGAAAATAGCAGTCTATGCACAGTTGTTTGTTTTGGTTCAGTACAAACAGAATAAAAAGTCACTGCTTTGGTGGTAGTGCCCAAGCAGGTGGATCAGGAGCCCCAGTGGCTGGCTGGTGGAGTGCCTGTCTTGGCAGCCCTCTCCCAGGAGGCAGAGAGCACAGCTTTACGTAGTGTAAGCCTTTTTCCTTTTATTTAGAACTTTCTTTTCTTTCTCTTTTCTTTTCTTTTTTCTTCCCTCTCTCCCTCTCTCCTTCCCCTTCCCCTTCCCCTCCCCTCCCCTCCCCTTCCCTTCCCTTCCCTTCTTGTCCCCACTCCCAAGTTGGGCCAGTAAAGATTACATGAAAACTGGCACATCTATCAGCTGGAATACAGATGCACCAAGAAAGGGTTGAGGAACTTTCTGAGGGAAAAGTAGAACAAAAAGAAAAAAGAATCTTGCGCACACACTCTCCAAAGGACCATTATAAATCCAACTCTATATCAGTTTCTTGGCTTTGTTGTAGGGAGAATCCACTACTTTACTCAAGTTCTGAATTGTTTCCAGAGCAGCTTCATGTTTTATCTACTGGAGATTCATTGAAAACAATCAAAACACCCTCCCCTGGTCCAAGATCCCACGAGATTTCTGGTCAAGAATCATCTGTGATAATTTCCTTTCCACATTGGCGGTGCAGAGTTTGATGAGGCTAGATATGTGTTCTGTCTGTACTCAGGAAAATGACTCGATGACTCAGATCAGAGTCTGTTCCAGTAAATTGTCATATAACTTGGCCAAGTGTGTGCTGATGACTGGGTCATCCTGGAGCTCTGTCTGGGCCTTTTCAAAATCTGCCAGTGATCTGCTCTTGTTAGCCTGGGCCACATATTTTAATGTGTCTGTTTGCCTCCCCGCACAGGAAAGTGTAAGCTTCCCACTCACGAGAGCCTGGACATCTTCTGGGGTGTTGAGCATGATTTTGCACAGCAATGTGTACTTCAGAGATAAAGTGAGGTACTTCCTCTTCAGAGTGATCCGAGCAAGGAGAGGAATCAGTGGAGTTACAGGACAGTGGGAGAAGGAGCAACAGCAACAACAAAAGCAGCAGTTTGTAATAAATCGTTCCTTCTCAAGCTTCTGAAAACATGGTCTCTGCTTGTGACTGCTTACATCCTCCCGGAAACCTAGCTATTGAGCTTGGTTTTGCCCACCTTTTCCCAGATCAAAGGAGAATTTGTCTTTGCGGTCCAGACTGGAGGCAAACTTGGTGTGTCATCTAATAACCAGCCAGTGTAGTGAACGAGGACTCGGTCCCCAGTCATGGGCATCTCTGTACCCCTGCCCTCTGGCTTGATGACCTGGGAGGAAGGGGGAGAAGGTGAGTACCCAGGGATGGGGGCAGAAAGAGGCACAAAACAGCCTGCAGGTTTCTGACAGGTACACAGAGGGAGTCTCCTGCCTCCTTGCAAATAGAGTCAAGGGACCAGGTACGAAGGATTCTGATACAAAGCTTGGCTAGAAGCCAAATGACCTCCCCATCTTCCTTGAAGTGTGACACGACTTGGTTTGAAAACCTGCAGACAAGCCCTGGCTGCGTAGCGCAGTTGGTTAGAGTGTCATCCCAACATGCCAACGCTGCAGGTTCGATCTGCAGTCAGGGCACATACACAAGCAGCAACCAATAGGTGGAACAACAAATAGGTCTCTCTCTTAAAAAAAAATAAAAAACAACAAAGAAAGAAAACAAAAGACCCTGGAGACAAAAGACCCAAGTTCAAGTTTTTGCTGTATGATCTTGGACAGCGCTCAGACTCTCTAGACCTTATTTGGAGTGATGACCATTTCTGTCAGAGTTGTTGGAGGATTCAATTGGTAAAGTTCATCAGCAGCAAAGGACGAAGTATTTATGCTCTATGTTCTCATTCTTCCTAAATGCCAGCGACCCTTGGATCAGAGCCCCATTTGGAGATGAGGAGAAGAATGTGAGTAATGAAGCAACCAAAAGAGGGAATCTACCTGATGGTGGACCAGCACAGGGGCTGCCAATCAGGCCCTAAACTAGGACTCGGGACACAGGACACAGGCATTCCTGACTGGTAGGCTAGTGTAAGTCCTTTATTTCCAGGCTAAGAGTATTTCCCAGGAATTTATAAGCCTGGGCTTCTCTTCCTTCGCATTTATCAAAGGTCCTTCCATGGGCCACCTGGTAGGCCTTTCATTGCCCTCTAAAGGAAAGCTTCTGTGATAGAACAGACAAGATTAAGAAGTAGGAAAATTAAGGGAAAGGAGTGGAGGATAAAAGAGGAAAAGACCCTTCCTGGAATACAACCTGTTGGCAATCACTAGGACCCTGGAGAGAGAAGGGAAAGCCACATGCCCATAGGGACAGCAGCTTGAGATTCCAAGATCATGGGGCAGGGTTGGGGGGGGGGTGTCACATGCATTCGTGGAGCAGATGGGGACTGCTGGAGGTTTGCCTAGCCCATGCACAGCAGCAGGCTCCCAAGCAAAGCATCTCCTTTACACCGTCCTGCCCAACTCCCAAATCAAGAAGGAACTACAGGTCCCTGGTTTGGGGGGTGGGGGTTGGTGCTGAGGGAGGGAGAGACGGCGTGGCTGAGCCGGTGGCCTAGCTAAGTCCCAGCCTTTAGAAAGGGACTGAGGAGAGCTCGGAGGGTGCCAGACCTTCCTGGAGGCCAGGTGAGGGGCAAAGTTGCACAGAAGCCTCTGGGCCAGGAAATGACTCTTGTGACCCGCTTCTAGTCCTAGCTACTATTTAATCGCCAGAAGTTGGCGAGCTCTCGCACCACCGATGAAGGCAGCCCATGGTCATCAAGGCTGCTGCTGGCAGGGCTGGAGCTGGCAGCTTGGCCGCAGCTGCGGGGTCGGAGCAGGCCTGGCCTCCGGTGCATGCCGCCCAAGGGTCCTAGCTGCCTCCCGTGTGCACCCCCGCCTCCGCCCCCCTCACCGAGCACGCCCTAGTTGATGTTGAAGGGCTGGGCACCTGAGCCCGGACCACAGGCTTCCAAGGAGGCTGGAATAAGGGCCAACGCTAGGACCGCGCACCTAGGCTGCCCCCTTCTGAGCCTGTGGCTGCCCTCAACTCCCAAACAACCCAGCCTGCTTCAGGAAGGCAATGTAACCGACCGCCCGCTGCACGAGCACTCCACCAACAGCCCGGAGCCTGCAGAGGCAGCGTCCCCGTCTGGTGCCTCTGCTGGTGGGGCGGCTGCGATGGGCGCTCCGGACTCCAACGCCCTCAGCAGACCCTGTGCTCCCCCGGCGCCCCCGCCCTCACCTTCAGCACGCCTTCATCCTGCTTGGGACGGACGGACGTCCACTCTCTGGATTCCGAGGGGCGCCGGCTGCACGTCACTCCCCGCCGCCTTCATCTCCGCGGTCGTGGCTGCTCGGAGCGCCGTTTACTCCGTGAGCAGGACAGTGGGCCGGAGCCAGGCCCTCTCGGCCGCCCGCCTGCCCGCCTGCCCGCCTGCCCGCCTGGGATGCAGCCTGACTTCGCAGCCACCTACCTGCGAACTAACTGGCCCAGGGTTCGAGCCCCTCAGGCTCACTGAACAGCCCGCGGCGGAGCCCAGCTCAGGACAAAGCAGGTGGTACCGGCGGCTCCGGGAGGTCCCACCCGCCAAGGAAGGAGGGGCTGGAGGGAGGCGAGTGGGGGTGGGGGGCGCTGGGCCCAGGGGTCTAAGCAGAGAAGTTTCTGCGGCGGCGGCTTCGCCGCTTGGGGCTGTAGTGTTGTGCGCGCTCACATGAAACCTATTTCTGGTTGTTCCCCCTGCTGGCTGCCTGGCCCTCCTCCCCCCACTCCTGGGATCCTGCGACTCTGGGCATGGCCCTTCCCTCCCGCACCACCCTCTGCCGGCAGCTCCCTCTCCGGCTTCCCGGTCTAACCGGATTCTTCCAACCCCTTCTGGATGCCGCTACTGCCCTCCACGACCTTGCCTGCCAAGCCGCATCCGCCCCGCACGTTGCAGCCCTTGCATGGTTCGCTCAGAGCTGTGGAACGGGATGTAGTGGCAGCGCGTGGGTCTCTGTAGGACCCCAGACGCGCGTATTTATAAACTTTGACCGTAGGTGCAGGTGGCATGGCCTCCCCGCGTTCCCTCGGCAAGGACAGCAGGAATTGGGGAGGAAGACGGGGAGGGAATTGGGGTGCGGGGCGGAAGGCAGTGAGTGAGGGGCGCTTACCTGAGTGCACAGAATGGGACGAGAGCAGCCTTACTTTTCCCAGAGCCCGGAAGACGTGCTGCCGTCAGCTCTTTAAAATGCTTGGAGCAGTCGATTTGCAAGAAATGACCCGCTGAGCTAAGGGTTCTTAAACGGGGCCCGTATTGAATGGTCCGACCCCTACAATAATGACACTGCTATTTCGGTTAATACTTAAAAACAAAAAAATGGTTTCAACTCACGAAAAAAGCCATCGCAGTTTACTAAAGGCCGTGGCAAGGTGTATTTCCTTATTATTTGGTTCCCAAGTGTTTATCTGTGTGTGGAGGGCAGAGCACCTGTGTCACGGTGGGTCAAAGCTCTGCAGTACCTGGTTACCTAAACGATTGCTTTTTGACAAAAAGATTCTTGTAGGGAGGGTCTTCATTTTGGTAAGCACTTAACCCCAGGTTAGCATCGTGCCTGGTGAGTGGTGTCAAACAATCGTTGGCTGTATGAATTTGTATTCCAATGACAATACAGAAAATTCTTGAGCCCTGGCTATGGGCCTGGCACTGTGCTGTTGTAGGCAAACTGTCCCTTTTAGGTAAGTAACCAACAGGGCTGTTAAACATGAAATTTCAATACTTTAACGTAATTTGATAATTCATCATAGTCCTCTCTGATCGAACTTTACTGGAGGAGATGCAGAAGAAATAAAACTGGCTTCTCCAGCAATTTACAGCACATGAATTTAGCCGCAGCTAAAACATTATTTTTCTTTTTTAAAAAATATTTTATTTAGTGTTTTTTTGTTTTGTTTTTGTTTTTGTTTTTTTTAGAGAGAGGGGAGGGGAGGCAAAAAGAGAGGGAAAGAAACATGGATGTGTGAGAAAAACATGGATAGGTTGCCTTTCGCAGGTCCCCAGCCAGTGACCTGGAATCAAACCAGAGGCTTTTCGCTTTGCAGGACCACCGTCAAGCCACTGAGTCACACATATCAGGGCAAGACATTTCTTCTTAGATGACTGGGGCTATCTTGGAAGGATATGGTGTCAAAAGTCTCCAAACTTCCAGGTGATAGGGATGGGGGGTAGGGTGCTGGCTTGCAGGTGTGGCAGTGATCTTACTGTTGTCTATGCACCTGCTTGGTTTCAGCAAGTGCTAGTTTTCAATGCTAGGGCCATTGGGTATAATTCAGCAGAAAAGGTTGGGGTGGAAGAGAAAATTTCACCTTTAGAGTAATGCTCTGCACCTTTTTCTTTATTGGAAGCAAACACCATAAGTCCATGTCTTTTTAATTCCTGTCAGCATGTATTAATTGAGCAATTAAGATATGCCTGTCTTTGCATGAACAGGTAACTTAATAGCAGTAGAAAGAGCACCTGTGTGGGAGTAAGCGAAGACTTGGGTTGCCCATACACTGACCATTCGATCCGGGGCAGGTTATTGGGATGGCAACATCTGTCTATGAGGGCAGTTGTGATGGTTCAAGAAGAGGAAATGTGTCAGCTCTCTGGCCTGGTGCCCACCTTCAAGCAGGTGGTTAATACATCAGGGTCATCACTCTAATGTGATCAGTGCGGTGGTGGCAATGGGGACAAAGTGCTAAAAATACAGACGCCCAGAAGGGAAGGGAAAGTTAGGGTGCAAGGGGAAGGGGAAGGACAAGAAGGAAAAGTTTGCAGCCAGAAAGCTCTTCACCCACTCAGGAAGTGAGTGGGTGTGGGGCTGAGAGATGGGAGGGAGCAGGGAGGCCAGAGGGCACAGGGTTCTTGAATTTCAGAGCAGGAACTTACTGCTACTGGATTTTTTCTGGTCATTTACATTATATTCTTCTGATTGTAAAACTCTCACGTATTCAGTGTAGAAAGTGTGCGGGTGTTTTGTTCTTTCCCTCCTGTTCCTTACCCCTTTCCCAGCCCCCGTTTGAATTAGTGGTCTTATCACAGACGTTTAAGAATGTAGTTATTTTCAATGGTATCATTCAATCATTTAAAATCCTTCTGAAAATTTCCCCTTTTGCTAGAGAAAGAGAGCACACTTAAAAACAAATCATCCAGTATACCCTGTAGATAAGTCATGCTAAGGTTAGAAGTTTTGTCATTGCCAAAACGAGCCATCCTGAGCTATCTGGCCCATGTCCCTGATGGTAGTCCCATCCTTCACACATGGAGACACCTTGTTTTTCAAAGGTGCTATTTTTTCTTCTTAGTGTGCCAGTGCTCTTAAACATTTAAAAAAATATTTAGTATTTGGATAACTCAAAAGAATGCGAGATGAGTGTGTGCGCAGATATGCATGCATGCATATTACGTAACACAGAACATCATGAAACTTGTCAGGAGAGCACCCAGCCTAAGAGTTAGAATCTTAGCAGCACCATTTGTGTCAAAACTGTAATACCAAACATGGTAAGGACGCTTCCATAATTTCTTGCTATGTTTGTTCTCTGTTGACTGAGAAAACACAAACAATACCACTGGTGAAAAGTGCTGCTATACATTTCATGAAACATTTGTGGATTTGCTTATTTTAGTGCAGGCAGCTCCATTTCACACGTGTGAAAGACAGTAGGCCTCTGTGTGAGGCCTGCACGTAATGGAGATCTGCATGGGGCCAAGGCTAAGCTCATGGGCAGTGGGTGGGGTTTACCTGGGTTCAGATCTCAACTTCATCATTGAATACATCATGAGTCCTTGGGCAGAAGTGAAGGGTCTTTGTCTACATTCATTGTTTTGTTTGCGAGTGTCCCATTGATCTACCACCATTTGTTGACTCTACCTAACACAGGGAAACAAGCACAGGGAGGCTGCCAAAGTGAGCAAAGAAACACCGCCTTCATCAGAGTTTCATTGTTTTCCTCATATAGATCTTATACATATGTTGTTAGATTTATACCTAAGTATTTCAGTTGTGGGGGGTGGTGCTAGTGTAGATGGTATATTCTGCATTTCAGATTTCACTTGTCCATTGCTGGTGCTTGGAAAAGCAATGAGCTTTTGCATGTAAACCTATATCCTATGACCTTGCTATAACAGAATTATGTATTAACTCTATTAGGACTTTTTTTGTTGCTGTTGTTGATTATTTTGGATTTTCTACATGGAGGATCATGTCATCTGAGAAGAAAGATAGTAATTTTTTTTATGTGTGTCTTGTTTAAAACATCTTTGTCTATTCCATGGTCGTGAAGATACTCTCCTTTTTGTGTTTTAAATTCTAGAAACTTTTAGAAAAATCTTTCACGTTTAGGTCTGTGATCCATCTCAAATTAATTTTTACTTGTGGAGTGAGGTAGAGTCAGGTTTATTTTTCTCACATATGGATGTACAGTTGATCAGGCCCCATTTATTGAGAGATGACCTTCTCTCACTGAACTGTGATGGCTCCTTTGTCGTCCATCAGGTGTGACTATGTATTTGTGTCTGTCGGCGGACCTTCCTTTGTTCCCGAGGTCTGCTCATCTGTCCCTGGGCCACAGGGTATCTTAGTTGCTGAAGCTTTAAAATGAGTTTCAACATCTGGTAGTGTAAGTCCTCCAGCTTTGTTCTTCTGTTGCTAAGATCACCTAGGCTTTTGTAGGTTCAACACATTTTTTTGTACACATATTAGAATCATTTTGTCAATGTCTAAAAAAGTGCTGGTGTTCTGGTTGAGAATCCATTGAACTTATATGTCAAATCAGGGAGATTTAACATCTTAAATACTGAATCTTCTAATACAAGAATAATATGGGTGCCTCCATTTATTTAGGTATTCTCTATTTTTTCTCAGCGATGTTTTAGTGTTTTATATTTTTCAGTATAGAGGTCTTGCACATCTTTTATTAGATTTTTCCTAGATATTTTTGGTTCCAGTCGTATTGTAAATGCTGTTTTATAAAGTTAATTTTTAATCAGTTGTTGCCAGTATATGGCATACAATTGATTTTTGTTTTTATTTTTTAATTTTAATTGTGCAAAGGTATACATAACATGAAATGTACCATTTTAACCATTTTTGGATGTGTAGTATGGTGGCAGTAAGTGCATTCACATTGTTGTACAAATATGCAAATAATTTCTTTTGGTAAAAGCTTTATGGAGACATAATTCAGGCCCCATATCATTCACCCATTTGAAGTGTACAACTGGGTGCCTCTTAGTATATGCACAGAGTGGTACAGCCATCACCACAATCAAATATAGAATGTTCTCATCACCCCAGGAAGAAATCCTGTGCCCTTTAGAAATCACTGCCCAACCTCCCCCAGCTCCTGGCCCCTAGCAACCAACAATCTATTTTCGGTCCCTCTGTTCCTTTCTTAGTTCACAGGTATTTACGAGGTTTGAGAGCATGACTGGTGCTTCATCTTTGAGAGCATGACTGGTGCTTCATCTGCATGCACATGTTATGCTTGAAGAATCCCACAGGCAGCCGTAGCTGCTCCTGCACTTCCGCCAGGCTTTTAGACACTTATATGTTGTTTTGTTTGCTTATCTGCCTGGGCTTAGCCCACTCTTTCTTCTTTCTCATTTTCTGTTTCTTCTAATGAAAGAAAGAGGGGTATTTATTCTTATTTTTATTTTTTTAGGAAGAGAGAGAGATAGGAAGGTAGAGAGATAGGAAGATGGAGAGCAGGGGGAGAGAGAGGGAAGAGGAAGAGAGTGAGAAAAAAACCATCAATTTATTGCTGGACTTTTTTGTGCAATTCATCGATTGACTCTTATGTATGACCCGGCTGGGGATCGAACCCATGACCTTGGTGCACTGGGACAGTGCTCCAACCAACTGACCACCAATCAGGGACAAAAGAGGAGTATTTCTTACATGTGACACCTTCTCTTTTTCTGAACATTGAGGCAAAAAATCCCACTCTTCCTTAGTGGGCTCCCCCAACCCTGAATCACCATATCCTTCCACATTCTCCCTAGTTCATTCCGCTGCTGCTTGAAAACATTTATCTTTCTCCATTTTTATTCGCCACATTTTCTTTCTCTCATGCCATTGATTTTTAAAGCCAGTTTTACTGAGGTCTGATTCACATGTGCTGAGATGACCAGTGTTAAGTGTATAGTTCAGTGAGTTTTGATAAATGCACACAGCTGTGCAGCCGCTGCAACCACCACAATACAGAGCCTTCGCCGCCCCCCCCCCCCCGAGAGTGCACTTGTGCCCCTCACAGTCAGCCCTTCTAGACGTCCTCCCTGGGCCCTGGCAGCCACTAACCTGCTTTCTCCTACAGCTTAGCCTGTTGGAGAACTTCATGTGAGAGAACTATTCAGTATGTATCCCTTGTGTCTGGCTTCTTTCACTTAGCATAAGCTTTTGAGATTTTCCTATGTTGTTGTGTGTATCAGTAATTTGTTTTTCTTTTTCTAATTCCTGAGTAGTATTCCATTGTATGGATATGCCACAGTTTGTTTATCTGTTCACCAGCTGATGGAATTTTGGATTGTATCTAACCTGTGACTACCGGGAATGAACTGCTAGAATATCCTTGTACAAATATTTGTTTGGAAATATGTTTTTATTTCTCCTCATGAGGAGCAGGCTTTGCTAGGCCATATGGTAAGTACATGTTTAACTTTATAAAGAAGTACTCAACTGTTTTCTGAATTGGCTATACCATTTTGTATTTCCAGCAGCAGTGCATGAGAGTCACATTTGCTCTGCATCCTTGCCAATACTGAGTGGTCTTTTCACCATTCTAGTGGGTATGCAGTGAAAATCCTAGTGGTTTTATAATTCTCATTTCCCTAATGAATAATGATGTTGAGCATCTTTGTGTGTATTTATGTGCCATTTTGTATCTCATCTTCTGTAAGAGTGTCCTCATATCTTTTACCTATTAAGAAAATCCGATTGTTTTGTTATTGATTTGTGAGAGGAACGTGTGTGTGCACACGGCACAGTGCTAAGCTGAATAATGGCCCTCTGGAGGGATGTCCGGGTCCCAGTCCCCAGAATCTATGAGTATGTCACCTTGGATCTTGAAACAGGGAGATTATCCTAGTGGATGCAATGCAGTCACAGCAGTCTTTGTGAGGGAGGGAGGAGGGTCAGCCTCAGAGGTGGAGATGTGACAGTGGAAGCAGAAGTCTGTGTGCTGCTGGGGCCGTGAGCCAGGAAACGCAAGTGGTGTTTAGAATCTGGAAAAGGTGAGGCAGCGAACTTTCCCTGGAGCTCTGGAAGGAACGCAGCCCAGCTGACACCTTGATTTTGCCCCAGTGAGACTGATCTTGGACTTCTGACCTCAATTACTGTAAAGCAGGGGTATCCAAGTTTTTGGCATCTCTGGGCCACATTGGAAGGAGAGTTGTCTCGGCCCACACATCAAATACATTGCAACACCTAATCACAAAGACATCTCACAATGTTTGAAGTAAATTTATGATTTTGTGTTGGGCCGCATTCATTCATAGCCATCCCGAGCCACAAGTGGCCCTAGGGCCACAGGTTGGACACCCCTGCTGGGAACTCATGAAGTTAAATGACTTTGAGCCATGAATGTTGTGGTAACATGTTATATCAGCAATGTAGGGACACTCGGTGTTTATGGAATAGTTTGGAGCTAGTTTCTTTGCTTCTGAGTCATGTCGTTTTGTTTCTACCCTCGTGTTCTGGGTGGAGGGAGCAGGGTCTCTCAGGTGGTATGAAGGGTCCAAGAAAGCCCCCCCAAGGGGGACCTGAGCATCCAGGGCAGATGAGTAGAGGAGCCTTAGGTGGTGGAGTGTGTTGGAGTTTGGGAGAGGAGATATTGGGTGGAGAGTACTAGATTTTGGAGGCAGAGGACTTTGGGCTTGAGATGCTAAGAAACCACTTAGAGGATGGAGTGTTTAGGCTGCTCATCGGAACTGTGGGCATGGGGGAGGGGCTGGACCAGGGTGAAATAAGCATTGAGAGAAAAGGCTCTCCAGCCCCTTTCACTCCGTTCTGAGGGGATGGCAAACCTGGCCTGCTCTTTGTCGTGATCTTAGAGCAGCGCTGCACAGTTCTGCAGCCCAGGATGATCCTGTGAATGTGGGGAAGGGAGTCAGGGAGGTCACGGCCACCTTCTTCCTTTGCGCCCCTCAGGTTCATTGGATGGCCCAGCCTGCCCCACCTCTCACCTCCTCCAAAGTGGCACTGTCCTCACTGATGATATTGAGATAACACTGTGAGACTAGTTGGCACTTTCTTTTTCTGTATGACTGTGGGGTTTGCTGTGGGGTGGGGATGCGGCAGGGGAGGGAAGCCCTCACAAAGGTGGCCAAAGTATATTGTCATGTGGGAGCTGTTGTCTTCTCTGCTGCTCCTGCCCTGGTGGCACAGCTCTGAATAAGGACTATGGGGGTGGGCGCGCTGACTGTCCACTTTACACCATGTCTCCCCACGCCTGGAGCTCTGATGAGACTCCTGTCCCTGGGTCTCACGTTGCTCTCAGACCCCTGACAGTGACTTTCCCATTCTTCTTCCTACTTGTACTTTGCTTAGGACAGTTTCAGACCCAGGCTCCTCCCTGATAGCTCCCCTAACTGCAATCACTTCTTTTCTCTGCCACACATTTTCAGTGCCCGGTGTCTGTCAGTTTCCTATTTCGTTGTGTCTTACAGGGTTCTCTAATCATCCTGGAGAAGCCAGTGCAGGTGGGTACCATGTCTTCCATTGAGATCCCAGACTTCTGGGGATGGGAGCAATCTTTCTGCACCTGTGCCCTGTCTCACTGAACACACTGTCAACCACTTGGGGGCAGCTATTGCTTTACTGAAGGTGACGTTCATGGGGCTGTTCAGGTTGTTGTTCAGAGAACACTTCAGGGAAAGGATAAGTGGACGGGAACTCAGTGAGAGGAAAGGCGGACTTCTTTGGAGCTCAGGAAAGATTATTTGTTAATTGATTGTGGATTCCAAAATTAAGGGCAACTCTATCAGGCAGCTCTAATTTTCTACACTATAAAAAGATGGGCCTCTGGTCCCTAGCCCCTTTTGCTTTCTTCCTGTGCTCCCCTCTCCGTTTTTCAAGACATCAGGTGTTTATTGAGTACCCTGTGTGATAAACACTGAGGACTCAAACCAAGGTGAGCAGTAGGTGATCTTTGTCTGCAGGAGGCTGTCTTAGCTGCTCTGGGCCTTTAACTCTACACATGACTCCCAAACCTCTGTCTCCTCTCCCAAGCTCCTTCCCCAAATCCATTTCCCATGTCAGGTGTTAGACAATTTTCCAGATGTCAAAGTACAATCAGACCTGCAACCCCAATATGAGCTGAGATAATACTTCTCTTTGTGGGGCTGAGGGTAGGGTGGGGGAGGGCAGGGGGAGGGTTGGTGCCTTATGTCACATGACGCACTGAGGCCATGGGAAGGAGTGGATGTAGGGGCATCCTAACTGGTGTTTGGATTGTGAGGAAAAGTCAAGAAACCCAGAGCATCAGAGACAACTTCCTACCAGTATGAAGCTGAGTTAAAATCAAGAGAAGCGAGTGGTCAGTTCAGAGTGTTATTATTCAGGATGGGGCAAAAGTAGGTTTATAGTTGTGAGTATGTATTATTATGATTAATTCTTGTATTATTCTCTGTACAAATAACTGTAAACCTACTTTGCCCCATCTTGTACAAGAACAAAACAAATGCTTTACAATGGAGGAAAAAATTAGCAATCACGAACTAAAATGAACGAAAGCAGTAGTAATAGTGACAAGACAATGAGAACAGGCCAGAAGGAGAAACAGGTAAGACACCATCCAAAGAGTTTACATTTTGTGGGGGAGGACAGGCTTCTTCTAAGGATGCACCCCTCCTTCTGGGGCACTGACTGGCTTGTGCATCCTGGCTGCATGGATACATGCGGGAGCTGACAAATGTGCCTCGCCAACACCCAAATCAAATTTGTCTTTCCTTGTTTACATTTTTGGGAGTATGTTCATTAAAGCTGGTGGCAGTGAAACAAAGCAGGACTTAGAATAGAAGAAGCAACAGGAGAATAGAAGAAGCAACACAACCCTTGCCTGGGTGGGGCTGTGTTGGCTCACTGGCAAGTCAGAGAAAAGGGAGCCTTGGACACAGGCTCAGGGGGTTAGCCTGGGACAAGCTGCCACTGCCCACTGCTCCCCTGGTTGCAAGTCTCATGGGGACCACTACAGTTTAGGTAAGCTTCACTCAAGAGGGAAGAAAGGTGCAGGCATGGTTCCGGGAGGCAGGCCAATCCAATTTGTCCCTTTCAACAATTCATCAGTTCCCCCTTTCTGCATCAGCTCCTTTTTCTGCTTTTCCTCCTACCACTAGTTTTGAGCAGGGGTGGGAGGTCTGAGAACAAAGGGCAGGAAAGGGTGGTGTCTGTGGTTAGGCCGATTCCTCATGTTGCCAGGAGAGGGCAGCAGATCCTTTCCTCTACCACACTGCCATAACCTCAGTGCTGTCTAGGTTCTGGTCACTTTTTTCAGTGGTCACTGAGGGACACTATGAGCTGCGCTGTGTGCTGGGCACTGGGGAGTGCCATGCTGACTGAGCTATGAGCCCTTGTTCCAGAGGAGCTCGTGGTCTGTGAGAGTGAGACAGCCATGGACACACAGAGTGCCAAACAGTGGGCTCTTCAGGGGACCGCGGAGGGGGAGGTAGGGGCATCCAATGAACCTCATAGGAAGAGATGTTTGAACTGGGTCTTCAAAAATGATTCTTTTTTTTTAGAGGGTACCTGGCCAGGTACGGTAACCAGGGCGACCATGACACTATGTGGCACAGGATGCTAGGGAGGGGGACTTGGGGAGTTGGCAGACCATAAGGGCTGTCCTCGGCTGCCATGCTGAGGAGCTTGGACTAAAACATGAAGGAAATGGGAGGCCATTGTGGGTGTTTAATTATAAGAATAAGACAATCAGATTTCCACTGTTAAGACATTCGCTGTTCCAGCTGTGGGGAGGATGGCCAGGGGAGGGGTGTAGGAAGGACAGGCCTGCAGGCTGCTGGCCAGCTAAGATTTGCCTGAAGCGAGTAGAGTGAGAGATGGTGGCGGTCTGAATAAAGGTGGTAGCAGTGGGATAGAGAGGAGGAGCTGGACATGAGATTGAAAGGGCAGGTTTTGGTCTCTGATTAGATGGAGCAGAGTGAGGGTGGAGGTCACCTAGGTTTCTGGCCTCTGTAGCTGGGGTGGATGCTGGTGTCAGCTGAGGAGATGGAGAACAGAGGGGCAGGGGGAGGAATCTGAGGAGGAATATTATGAGTCCTTGACAAATATGGGGCATCCTGTCCTGTGCTCCATTTGATTCCCACCATACCCCCCAGTCTAGAGCCTTCCTACTTCTCACTGGTTCAGTGAGAGCGGCTTCCTGTGGGATTTTACAGGGTTTAGTCTGTTTCGGTTAGAATAGCTTATGAATGCTTTCCGTTAATACATATTTATTGACAGCCTATTATGTGCAGGCACTAGGACAGGTGCCTGCATCCCCAAGGACTTATGATCTAGTGCAGAAACATCAATCTCTTCCCTGCAAAACGCACCCTGATCAGGGACTGAACACTGGACCTAGGTATATGCCTTGATGTGGAATAGAACCCGCAACCTTTTGGTGTATTTTTTGGAGGATGCTTCAAAGAGCTGAGCCACCTGGCCAGGACTGTGCTCATACTTTGAAGAAGTTATAAGAAAGCATTTCTCTCCAGGAGTCTTAATGGGGGAGGGGCTCTCCAATCCACCTTAGGTTCTTTAGAATAGGAGCTGGTTGGTTAGTTACAGGTTGAACATTCTAGGCTTGGTTGCTAAGTTGGGAGTATTTCTCCACAGTTGGGGAGCATTCTCAGAAGACACTCTGTGTCGTCTGACTTCTTCCTCATAGTGCTGTTTGACCATCTGGTGTTGGTGAGAAAAATAGAAATAGGCTGAGGCCTGGAGCGGAGGTCAGTGTGAACATGGGAAAGGAGCTTGGATAGTGGCCGTGTGAGGATTGGAAAGGGATGGATTCAAGGTGCATTTTGTAAATAGAGTTCTGTGTCCTGGGAGGGCTGTGGGTGGTGTGGGAAAGGAGGACTTAAAGATGACTGAAAGCTCAAGTACTGCCTGGACTCAGTGCTGTAGTCAGTCCAGTATGGGAGGTGTTGAACTTCAAGTACTGTGAGAAATGAGGAAGTCTGAAATACAGGGATGAGGGTTTGCAACTCCAACAAGACCTGAGACATACAGGTTTTGTTACTCTAAACAATATCCACTGTTCATTCTGACTCTGTATTTTTCTAACAAAGTTTAAATTTCATCAATTCCTTATATTCTGAACAAGCTAGCATCTCAACCACTTGATTGCCCTGGAATCACAGCTTCTCATCTTTTCTGCTGCATTGGCTACTGTTGTAGTTCCATCATGGGACTTTAAGTCCCTCAAATTAGGGGTGATTGTTACTGTATTTTAAGAGTTAAGACTTACTCAGATTTGCCAATTTCATTGTTAGGCTCCTACCCGAAAACAAATTACATACTCAAATAAGGATAATTCCAGGAGAGATAGATAAATAAATAAATCTATAACTTATAACAACTCTTTCTAATGGGTGTGTATAAGTAGAGGTTGAGAGAGTCACAAGAGGCATCATGATGTGCCAGAGCTAGTAACCAGAGCTGCACATGGTGGAATGGAGAGCCCCTCCCCCCATTATGACTCCTGGAGAGAAATGAGGGGATTTAGGAAGGGAGCTGTCATGGAAACCTGAAAGGAGAGATGTGCACATGGGGTTATCCTGAGAGAAGCAGCGACCTCAGAGGTATACACCCACGCCAAGGATCCTCATGCCTGGAGAACAGGAGACTGTATACTCAGACTGCACCATCCTCCCTTACTGCAGTGTCCTAGTAGGGCTCTCCATTGGCAAAACCCAACTGCAAGCCAGGGAGCAAGGGAGCTTGTTTGGTGTAGGCCACCCTGGCCAGCCTCCAAGAACTGGGCAGATGCGGAGAAGGGTGTAGGGCCGATCTGGAGAGCCAACAGAAGATATTCAGGATACCATGTGTTTGGCTAAGTCTTACTACATAATGTCTTGCTTCCTAATCCTCCTTTCCAGGGTTATTTTATTCCTTGCTGAAGGAAGTATATTCATGTTTCTCTCAATGAGGGCTTATAAGTAATACATTTCTTTCTATATCTGAAAAGCTCTTCAGTTTGCTCTCACTCTTGAATGATATAGCTGAGTATAAATTTCGAGATTGATAGATATTTTGCTTCAAAACTTGGAAGCTATTTTTCCACTCTCTCATCTACTGTTACTGATGAGAAGTCTGCTG
The DNA here is from genome assembly GCA_004027475.1 of Anoura caudifer. NCBI lineage: Eukaryota > Metazoa > Chordata > Mammalia > Chiroptera > Phyllostomidae > Anoura > Anoura caudifer. Next base: position 65,684 of record PVKU01007433.1, read on the forward strand.
TTGATCTGGTAGTCTGCTTTGAAGTTCATCTTCTTTCTCTGAACTTTTTACAATTCTCTCACTTTCCTTGATATTTTATTTTATTGCAGTGGATATAGATATCAGTTTGTTTTTCTCCTGTGAAAGAGTTGGTGTGCTTTTTCAATTTCAGGATTCATAGCTTTCTTTAATTCTGACATTCTCAGCCCTTATCACTGTTACCTCCTGCCTAGACTCTATTTTTTTTTTTTTGAACTCCCATCAAGCATATATTGGAGTTTTTTACACTGTCCTCCATCTCTTTAAACACATATTTTCTCCATCTTTTTTTGCATGTATTCATGTCATTTACGTGTATATTTGTACTTGTGTACACTGACATTTATAGCATTTCCACCTTGAGCAGTTGTAATGACCTTCAAGGCAGACCAAGGCCTATGACACTGAGGTGGTAATTTTTTTTGAGTCCAGAATTGTTTTTGTTTTTGTTTAACTGCAGTTGTCCCTATTTCCCCCTATATCTGTGCTGTATTCTGAGTCTCTTTAGTCTGTGTTCCAATTCACTTATTCACTACTCAGCTTCACTTATTCACTACTCAGCTAGGCTACTCTGAAATTTTTCTGCTGAGTTGTTTACTCAGCTGTTTTTTCTTTTCTGCATCTATCTATCTTACAAATATATAGCTACTTATTCATTTAATGTAAAATCCTGTATTTGCCTTATCTGTCCTTAAAATTTTTGTTGTTAAATAAACACTGATAAAATTGGATGAACCAAGTGTGTAGACCTCACTGATTTCTCACTGAGCAGATGTGTATGTCACTGGCATCGAGTATAAAGTGACATCATCAGAACCCTAGAACTCCCTATTGTGATCCTCTCTGGTCGCTAAGTCATGAGACCTTTATAAAAATCACTCCCTTGCTTTTCTCTAAAGTTTTACTACCTAAGATGGCATTCCTAAACACAGTAGGTATATTTGACTGTTTTCAGCTTTTTATAGATGTGGTAATGAAGTATGTATTATTTGGTGTCTGGCTTTTTTCACTCATTGTGTATTTGTTAGATTTGTACATATTGTTGCACAAGATTGTAGTTTGTTCATTTTCACTGCTGTATAGTATTCCATTGGATGAGCAATATATACGTATATAAAAATGTATTTATCTGTTATGAAGATGTTGGAAATTTGAGCTGCAATATTGTGAATAATGGCAGTCTGAACAGTCACGTGTGTCTGTTGCTGTAAGCAAGCATGCATTTCTGCTGGGTGTGTACCTAGGAAAGGATCATAAAGTAAATAATGCCAAATTGTTTTCCACAGTGGCTATGTTATTTTACATCCCCACTGGTAGGTAGCATGAGAAAGTTTCCTTGTTCCATATCTTTGGAACACATGTCATTGTAAACCTTTTAAATGAAGGCATTCTGGTGGGTGTGTAGTGATGTATTTTTGTTGCTTTAATTTTCATTTTCCTAATTTCTGGTGAGGTTGAGTCAAACTTTTTAATGTGTTTATGGACCATTTGGATGTTCTCCCTTATTTTAGTCTCTTACTTGTTTTTCTATTTGTGTTTTTCTTGGATTTGCAGGAAGTTGTTACATATTTTGGATATGAACCCTTTGTGGATTTTATGGGTGAAATTGATCTTCTTTCATGCTGTAGTTTGCCATTTTTACTCACCTATTGGTGACTTCTTGATGCCTTGCAGATTTCCATTGCTCTCCAAACTTTTTATTTGAAAAAATACCAAACCTGTAGAAAAGTCGAAAGAACAATACAATGAGCACTATTATTCTTCAACTTATATTCACCAAATTTGCTGAAATATTTTCCCATATTTGTGCTCTGTCTCTTTTTCTCAATCTCTCTGTCTCTCTCCATCTCTCTCTTCACACTAAAACAGATCCGAATCGTCTCAGAGTAAGTTCAGCTTTATATTATAGTACTATAAATATTCTAGCATGTATCCCCTTTGAAAGAAGTAAATGCTAATAACATTATTATACTCCAGGAACTTGACACTGATACAGTAACATTGTCATTATAATATAGACTATGGTCAAATTTCCTAAGAATCCTCAAAATGTTTATAGCTGACTTTCCCCCACCAAGTTCCAATTGGAGATCATGAATTGCATTCTTCCTTTATCTAAAACACTCCACCAATTGTTTTTGTCTTTTTTTTTTGTCTTGTAGACATTCCCACAATCTGGATTTGACTGTTTCTTCATTATAAACTCAGGTAAACATATTGGGCAAAAATACTACATGGACAATGTGGTCTATTTTCCTTTTCATTATCATGAGGCTCGTGATACCAGTTAGTTCCATTATTAGTGATGCCTAGTTTGACCTCTTCATGAAGGTGGTGTCCATCAGCTCTTTCCATGTAAAAGTACCTTTGTTTTCCTTTCACAATTAATAAGTAATATGTATAGTGATAAGTATAGTGAAGTCATGTGAATCACTTGTTTGATGCTTCTTGCCTGCATTAATGATGTCATTTGTAGTAGTAATTCTGTAATTTCTTCTACATTTATTAACTGACATTTTTGGAACTAGAATTACCCACCCCAACCTGCATGTATTTTTGGTTGTAATTTCGACCCATGGGTAATTTTTTCATTCAATGGGCTTTAGTCCATTACCCTCATTATTGTTTTTGATGTTCAAATTGTTCCCCAATTGGCCAGTGGGAGAACCTTTTAAGCTGGACCCTCTGTTCCTTTAATGTATACCCATTAGTTTATGAGCACTTCCTGTTTCTGGCGTAAAAAGATGCTCACATTGAACCTTTCCTACTCCCAACCAGTAATCAGCTATTTCTCCAAGGAGCCCTTTCTTTTTAAAGAGTGTGGCATGAATGATGTACTGAAGAAAGTAGGATTTGGGCAGTAGGTGTGCTTTTTGCTACTGGAGTGTCATTGCTTCCAGGTCTTTTCATTGAACAGGGATAACTGAAATGATGCATTCTTATTTATAATTCCAATTAAAATTGGAACATCGTAGGGTTCCCATTACATATTTGCATTCCTCATCTTCCATCTGCCCCCTCTTTCCTGAAAAGCATCACTGTATTTAGTACAATACACAATAGTTGCAGTATTCTACTCCAATAACACTGCCAACAGCAAACTCATTATGAAGTCCAGGGCTTCTGGGCAGGTATTTTTACCCTTAGAAACATGACCCTTACCTCTGGTCAAGATGGCAGCATAGGTAAACACAGCTCGTGAGCTTGCACAGCCACATCAAAATTACAACTAAAATATAGAACAGCCATTACTCAGAACCATCAGAAGTCAAGTTGACTGTAACTCCGATTCTACAGAATTCGAGAAACCACATTCATTCTGACTGGCAGACGGGATAGAGACACAAAAGGGGCTGGTCCCACATCCGCATGGTGTGGATAGGAACTTAGGAGGGATATCTCAGAAGTGAGGAATCCAAGCTCCCCATCAGGCCACACAGGTCAGGGTTCCAGTACCAGGAAGATAAGTCTCCATAACTTCCGGCTGCAAAAACCAGCAGGCATTGATTCAGTGGAAGAATCTTCTTGAGTCCCAAGCCTTTCAACTTAAGAACCCACACACAGACTCCCTGAAACTCCCTCCCTCTGAGGTCCAGCACCAGGGTAGCAACTTAAAAGGCAAGAGTGGCATACAGGGAGAAAGTGAAGAGTCTGGCTTCAAGGTAAGCACTAGGGGACAGCTGCTTTCTCCCAGACAGAGAGGCAGGTGGAGGCCATTGTCTTTTTTCTGATCCCTCCCCCAGCAGAACAATAGAGGCAAGAGGTGGGTCTTATATGTGAGACTCCATCAACCTGGCTAACACTGTTTGCCCCACCCTGATATCACTGTGTCTCACCCAACTTATGGGTCCACCCAAACTGTTAACTGTGACTTTTCCATATGAATGGCTGGTCTTGGCTCCTGCTTCACAACTTCCTAGGTCCTATCAAGCAAACAACAGCTGGCCTCAGTGAGCCCCCAGCCCCTGTACCACCTGCTCAGTGGCCCCAGGCCCAGTACTAGCAACAGTCAGCCTAGATTCACAGGTTGGCTTCTCCTGGACATCTCCAAGAACAGCAAATTATCAGCCACTTCAGATTGTTTATAGCTCAGGCAGGATGTCTCTGGGCAGAACACAGGTTGGGGCTGACCTTGGCCCGCACCACCCAGGAAACTGCAGAGCCCGTGCACCCAGTGCACAGCTACAGACCGTGTCAGGGCACCACACCCCTGCCCCTGCACAGCTGACCCTCCACAGAGTGCAGAGGTTGGTGGTCAGTGGTCTCAACCAGTCCTTGCTGCTGACTGTCCTGGGTAAATCCCTCCCATTGACCTGCCAACAGCAATCAAGGCTCAACTACAGGAGGAGAGTGTACCCAGCCCACATGAAGGGCGTACCCCAAGTACTCAGCTTGGATGGTAGCAAAGGCTGTGCCACTGGGCCCTACAGGACACCTACTACATTAGGCCATGCTACAAAGACGGAGTCACTGAAGCCCTGCCTCATATGTAGAAACACAGGGAGACTGCCAAAATGAGCACACAAGGAAACATGGCCCAAATGAAAAAACGATCAAAACTCCAGAAAAAGAACTAAACAAAATACAGATAAGCAATCTATCAGGTGGAGACTTCAAAACACTGGTGGTAAGGATGCTTATGTAACTTAGTGAGGACCTCAACAGTATAAAAAAGATTCAGTCAGAAATGAAGGATACACTAATTGAAGTAAAGAACAACTTACAGGGAAACAACAGTAGATTGGATGACACCAAGGATCAAGTCAGTGATTTGGAACATAAGTGGGAAAAAAAAAAACCCAGATCAGAACAAGAAATAGAAGAATCCAAAAAACGAGGATAGTGGAAGCAGCCTCTGGGACAACTTGAAGAGGTCCAACATTTGCATCATAGGGGTGCTAGAAGGAAAAGAGAAAGAGCAAGAAATTGGAAATCTCTTTGAGAAAATAATGAAAGAAGACTTCCCTGATTTGGTGAAAGGAATAGGCATGCAAGTCCAAAAAGCACAGAGAGTCCCAAATAAGGCAGATACAAAGAGGCCCACACCAAGACACAGCATAATTAAAATACCAAAGGTTAAAGATAAAGAGAGAATCTTAAAAGAAGCAGGAGAAAAGCACTTAGCTACCTACAGGGAGGTCCCATAGGCCTGCCAGCTGATTTCTGAAAAGAAACTTTAGAGGCTAGAAGGGATTAACAAGAAGTATACAAAGTCATGAAAAGTGGGGAGCTCCCACCAAGACTGCTCTACCCGGCAAAGCTATCATTTAGAATTAAAGGGCAGATAAAGAGCTTCCCAGATAAGTAAACACTAAAGGAGTTCGTCATGACTGAACCATTATTACATGGAATATTAAAGGGACTTGTTTAAGAAAAAGAAGATCAAAACTATGAGCAATAAAATTGTAAAAATGCATATCTGTCAACAATTGAATCTAAAAAGCAAACTAAGCAAACTAGCAGAACAGAGGTAGAGTCATAGACATGGAGAGCATTTTGATGGTTGCCAGATGAGAAAGGGGTGTAGGGGAAATGGGTGAAAATGTGAGGGGATAAAGAAGTACAAGTAGGTAGTAACAGAATAGTCATGGGGATGTAAAGTACAGCATAGGAAATGGAATAGCCAGAGAAATTTTACACATGACCCATGGACATGAATGATGGTGTGGTGATTGCCTGAGGGAGTGGCTGTTGCTGGGTGGAGGGAACTAAGGGGGAGATGTTGGGACAACTGTAGTAGAATAATCAATCAAATAGAATTAAAATTTCTTAAAGAATACAGCACACTAATGGTATATAGTTAGAATGTCATGTTTTAAATTACTTGAATTATTTTTTTCTGTCTAGCTATATAATCAGGATTGTTTGCAGTAAGATTCATTTATATGTATTGTATTTAGTTTTAGGGTTTACTCTCTTTGGTCCCCTGGGATTTTATTCATATTTGAATATGTGAAGCACTTTTGTTGTTGAAAAGTCAGAACTTTATGATGAGGTAAAGCCAGAGTCTTAATCCTATCATTATCCCTTCTTTTCTTTTTTCTTCCCTTACACCACAATATTAACCATTTTCATAAGTTTCTGAGTTGTCCTTTTTATGTTTTTTCCTCCAAAATTAAACCGAAGTATATATTTCAATAGGAATATATGTGTACACCCAAATGTACACTTGTTCTTGTTTTATTTATTACTCAAAATGTAGCATAATTCCACGTCTTTTCATAGGAATCTTTCCTATACTTTAGCTGCATTATACCCCATTGGGGATTGTGCCACAGCTCATTCAACCTGACCCCAATCCTTAGGCATTTAGGTTGTTTCCAATATTTTGCTGTTACAAGTACTAAAATGAGTAACTTTGTCCACATACTGTTTCATATTTGTGGAGGAGAACTTTCAGGGTAAATTCTAGAAGTGAAAATTTGCAAAAGAAAGAGTGAATGCACACATGGTGTTGTTCCATGTTAGGATACTTCACTCCAGGGGGCCATGCCTTTTTGCACTCTTACAAGTCATGTGTAGCACAGCTTGTTTTCCCCAGGCTCTCATGCTTTTAACATTTTGTCCATCAGGAAAGGAGAACTGGAATCTTGGTGTGGTTAAATTGTTTCTTTTTTATAGAACTTGTAATGACATATTATTTTCTGTTGTTGGATTTAGATTGGTTTGTTTTTTAGACGGGAAGGGAGGAAAAAGAGAGGGAGAAACAATGATGTGAGAGAAAAACATTGATCCCTGTCCCCTTGAACCATGACCCGACCAGGGACCCAATTTGTAACCAGGCACGTGCCATGATCAGGAATTGAACCAGCCACCTTTCACTTCATGGGATGAAGCCCAACCAACTGAGCCACACCAGTCAGGGCTTTAGTTTTTTATTTTTAAAAACAATTTTCACATCTATAGTCATGAAGAAGATTGGCCTTTTCTTCCTTTTCTTGAACATTTTAAAGTTTTATTATAAAGATTATGCTAAGGTCATAAAATGGGTTGAGGCACATACTCTTCCCTCTTTTTCTATTTTCTGGAAGCATTTGTGTATAATTGGCATTATTTTGTTCTTTAAATGCTTAGTAGAATTCATTATTGAAGATGTTCAGGACTGGTGCTTTTTTGTAGGAATGATATTAATCACTGATTCAGTATGTTTTGTAGGACTAGGACTATTCAGATTTTTCCACTTAGGTCCATTTTATTAGATCACCCTTTTTTTTTTCTAGGAATTTGTCTAACTTATATCAAGACTGCAAATTTGTTGTCAGCAAATTGTAATATTTTTTCATTAAACAAGCTTAATTTTCATTATTAAAAATTATTTTATTATTGTTCAAGTACAGTTGTCTGGCATTTACACTCCACCACTTTCGCCCCCGACCCAGCCCTCCCCACCTCCTCCTCTGCTTCCACCCCCCTTGGTTTTGTCCATGTGTCCTTTATAGTTGTTCCTGAAAACCCTTCCCCCCTTCCCCCTCCCCTTTATCCCCTCCCACCTCCCCTCTGGTTACTGCCAGATTGTTCTTATAACTGGAAATTGTTCTTGTAACAATTTCAATGTCTCTGGTTCTATTTTGCTTGTTTGTTGGTTTCCTTGATTAGGTTCAACTTAAAGGTGAGTTCATATGGTATCTGTCTTTCACTGCTTGGCTTATTTCACTTAGCATAATGCTGTCCAGTTCCATCCATGCTGTCATGAAGGATAGGAGCTTCTTTCTTTCTGCTGCATCGTGTTCCATTGTATAAGTGTACCATAGCTTTTTGATCCACTCATTTACTGACAGGCACCTAGGATGCTTCCAAAACTTGGCTATTGTAAACTGTGCTGCTATGAACATTGGGGTGCACAGATTCTTTTGAATTGGTGTTTCAGGATTTTTAGGGTATAATCCCAGCAGTGGAATTGCCATGTCAAAAGGTAGTCCCATTTTTAGGTTTCTGAGGGAATCCCATACTATTTTCCACAGTGGCTGCACCAGTCTGCATTCCCACCAACAGTGCACTAGGGTTCCCTATTCTCCACATCTTTGCCAACACTAGTTGATTTTCATACAAATCAACACTTGTATTTTGTTGATTTGTTTATGATGGCCATACTGACTGGTGTGAAGTGGTATCTCATTGTGATTTTAATTTGCATCTCTCTGGTGTATAGTGATGCTGAGCATCTTTTCTTATGTATTGGGGCCTTATGTATGTCTTCCTTGGAGAAGTGTCTATTCTGGTCCTTTGCCCACTTTCTAATTGAGTTGTTTGTCTTCCTGGAGTGGAGTTGTGTGAGTGCTTTCTATATTTTGGAGATCAAACCCTGTCTGAGGTATCATGGGCAAATATGTTTTCCCATACAGTTGGTTCTCTTTTCATTTTAATGTTGCTTTCTTTAGCCTTGTAGAAGCTATTTAATTGGATGCGGTCCCATTTTTTTGTTCTTTCCTTTATGTCCCTTTATCAGTAAAAATATTGCTGTGTGGAATGTCTGAGATTTTCCTGCCTCTGTTTTCTACTAGGACTTATATCGTGTCACAACTTATATTTAAGTGTTTTATCCACCTTGGACTTATTTTTTGTGTATGGTATAAGTTGGTGATCAAGTTTCATTTTATTGCTTATAGAGCTGTCCAACTCTCCCAACACCATCTGTTGAAGAGGCTATTTTTACTCCATTTTATGCTTCTGCCCCCTTTGTCAAATATTAATTGACCGTAGAGACTTGGGTTTATTTCTGGGCACTCGATTCTGTTCCATTGGTCTATGTGTCTGTTCTTATACCAGTACCAGGCTGTTTTGATTACAGTGGCCTTGTAATACAGTTTGATATCAGGTATTGTGATCCCTCCTACTTTGTTCTTCTTTCTCAAAACTGCTGAGGCTATTTGGGGTCGTTTATGGTTCCATACAAATTTTTGAAATGTTTCTTCTATATCTGTGCAATATGTCATTGGTGCTTTAATAGGGATAGCATGAAATCTATAAATTGCTTTGGGTAGTATGGGCATTTTGATGATGTTAATTCTTCCAATCCATGAGCTTGGTACATGCTTCCATTTGTTTGTGCCTTCCTTAATTTCTGTCTTCACTGTTGTGTAGTTTCTGAGTATAGGTCTTTACCTCCTTGGTTATGTCTATTGTTATTTTTTTTCTTGTTGCTGTGGCAAATGGAATTTTCCCCCCTCATTTTTTCTTACATTTTGTCGTTGGTGTACAAAAATGCCTTCAATTTCTGAATATTGACTTTGTATCCTGCTCCTTTCACCTCGTTCATTTATCAGGTCGAGTAGTTTTTTGATGGAGTCTATCCAATTTTCTATGCATGCTATGATGTCATCTGCAAACAGTGACAGCTTTACTTCCTCCTTTCCGGTCTGGGTAGAAAGAAAAACAAATGGGACTATATCAAATTAAAAATCTTCTTCATGAATAAAGAAAACATCAGCAAAATAAAAAGGGAACCAACCATATGGGAAAACATTTTTTTGACGATACCTTGGAGAAGGGTTTGAGCTTCAACATATATAAAGAACTGACCACTGCACTCCAGGTAGGACAAACAATCCAATTAAAAATGGGCTAGGGACCTGAACAGACACTTCTCCAAGGAGGACATACATAAGGCCCCAATACATATGAAAAGATGCTCAGCTTCACTACCCATCAGAGAGATGCAAATTAAAACCACAATGAGATAGCATTTCACACCAGTCAGAATGGCATCATAAACAAATCAACAAAATACAAGTGTTGACGAGGATGTGGAGAAAAGGGAACCCTAGTGCACTGTCGGTGGGAATGCAGACTGGTGCAGCCACTGTGGAAAACAGTATGGGATTCCCTCAGAACCCTAAAAATGGGACTACCTTTTGACATGGCAATTCCACTGCTGGGATTATACCCTAAAAATCCTGAAACACCAATTCAAAAGAATCTGTGCACCCCAATGTTCATAGCAGCACAGTTTACAATAGCCAAGTTTTGGAAGCATCCTAGGTGCCTGTCAGTAAATGAGTGGATCAAAAAGATATGGTACACTTATACAATGGAACACGATGCAGCAGAAAGAAAGAAGCTCCTATCCTTCATGACAGCATGGATGGAACTGGACAGCATTATGCTAGCCAAGCAGTGAAAGACAGATACCATACGATCTCACCTTTAATTGGAACCTAATCAACAAAAGAAACAAGCAAGCAAAATAGAACCAGAGACATTGAAATAAGGAATAATCTGACAGTAACCAGACAGACGGTGGAGGTGTGTATTCAGGGAAAGAGGGGGAAGGGTCATTCTACAACATGTTAAAGGACCCATGCACAAAGCCAAAGTGGGGTAGGATTGAGGGTTGGATGTGCGTATCAGTGATTTGGGGGAGAGAGGTGGGGATGTAGTGGGGCTCCGCACGCAGGGCCCCCTTCCCAGGCCGCCATGGATGAGAATAAGTCTACCAAAACATGATCTGCTTGGGGAGGAAAGGTGGCCAATCTCTCAAAGGAGAAGGGCCAGGAACCTGTTCCTCAATGGGCTTTTATTGGGTTTAATTTGCCTAGGAATGAATACAGGGAGTATTCATAAAGTTCATCAATCATTGTCAGGCAGTAATGATCAAACAATAGATAACATTCAAGGAACTATGAGGGTTTATTTTGAGTCAGGGTCAGATAGCTAAAGGGCCATAAAATTTTGGGGAACTAACTCATTTCATGCTTGGACCCTTATTTAAGTTGAGGGCATTAGCAAAGTAAGTTTCATAGGATTTGATGCATTGTTTCTTAGGCCTGATCACCCCAGGGAACCCACCCTTTCCGGCACAGGGCCGCACCCACCTCCGGCATTGTTGCAGGCTTAAATCCGGTAGGGGAAGGAAGGCAGCCAAAAGATTAGGAGACTTCTTGGAGACAGAACAAGGACTCAGGCTATGTCAAAGTTGAGGGGTGAGGGTCCATCACCCCCTTTTTCTATAGCCTCCCAAGTCCTTCCCTGAGGGCCCCTTCATGACCATGCCTGTCTTAGGTCATTCCTCCTTTGAGGAATCTTACCTTTCATTGGCTAACTGGTCATCTGCTTGGGACCAAGCAGGGTGAAGTAAAGGGGGCAGAGGTGGCACCCCTGCCAGGGAGATGCCTTTATCTCCTAGGTGGCTTATGGTCCCCAGATCTTTTTACTCAGCCTTACTTAACCTTCAGAGGGGTTACAGCTTCTGAAACCAGGCAGGGCAGTTCCCAACATGGGGTGGGGGAAAATGGAGAGAACTTTACTTGAACAACAATTTTTAAAAGTGCACTTTTGAAATATGCCACTTCTTCTTATGCCTGATTTGTCTATTTTCTTGCCTTTTCTTGGATTGAGCTGTCTTTTTAAAAAATCTATTTTCTCCTTCTATAACTTTAGTAGTTATACATTCTTTTATACTTCCTGTAGTAGTTACTTTCTATAGAAAGCACAATATATATCATGCTATTTCTTTATTATCTTCTGGCATCTCTTCTTGCTGTAGAGAAATTAGTTGTCAGGCAGATTGTTATTCCTCTGCAGGTCATTTGTATTGTATTGTAGTGGCTCTAGAATTTTTACTTTTATCCTTAATATTTTTTAGTTTCACTAAACTTAGAACTTAGGGTGCACTTTCCATATGAGGATTTTTGTCTTTTTTTGAATTCTGGAAATTCTCAATTATCTTTATTACCTTTTCTCCATTCTTCTAGAGCTTTTCTCAGTCTATCTGATGTGTCTATTGATTGTTCTTTTATTAAAATTTATTTTATTTTTCTGCATTGCATACTAGGTGAATTCCTCAGAACTATTTTCTAATTTATTAATTATCTCTTTAAGTGTGTTCTGTCTTGACTATCTCCTATTTGTTGAGATTTGAAAATTTAATGCCTATATTTTTAATTTCCGAGTTTTCTAATTGGTTTTTCTTCATATCTTTCTATAAATTCTTGTTTCATTCTCTTTGTTTTTAGTTTGTAGTTTAAAGTATTCAGTTTCATAGTCCTGCTGACCACCACCCCTGCCCCCAACTCTCCATCCAAACATGGGAAGCACTTATTCTCTCATAAAGGATATGATTCAGAGGGCAGGATGAGATCCTAAAAGTTGATACCTGATAACACATGTCTCATGTTTTAGGAATCTCTCATTAATTTTTATTATATTAACTTTGCATATGAAGAAATAGACACTCCAGAAGTTACATGAATGGGCAGAGGATATATTGCTAGTGAGAGGCAAAAGAAATACTCAGAGCCAAACTTGTCTCTTCTGGTTTTTCACTATTTTGTGCATGTTTTCATCATTCCACGTTAACCATCTCTAGCAAGAGAGAAACAGCTTCTCCCTGCTCACCCTCTTTATCCCTTACAGAGATGTTTAGATGTAAGGTGAGTCCCTTAAAGACTGCCAAGCCAAAGCCAAGAAAGTATACTGCAAGCACAGACATCAAGGACTTGACGGAAGCAGTCCAACATGCTGATCAGGTGAGGACATCTCAGACATCTTCCTGGCTCCAGCCAAGGTAGAACCACCTCCATAGAAGTAGCTGATTGGGCGTATAGCCATTGTGTCAGGAGAGGGGGAAGAATTTCCAGTCGGCGGAGCACTACAGCTCCAGGTCAAGTTCCTGGGTCCTTATTTTGACCCATATGTTCCCCACCCCCTCAACCCTGGGTCCAGCTTTAATCCTCACTCTAGGTTGCCCCCTCCTCTTCCTTCCTCTACCAGGATCATTATTCTCCTTTTTAAAAATCTCCATCCTTCAACCTTCCTTTCTTATTGATTCCCCTCCTATAGTTCCCAGAAGAAGAAATATTTCACATACTCTCATTACTGAACGTCAAGATCATCGATGGGTATGTAGAATATGAATTGTGTCTGGAGTTGGTAGATGTCATCGTCAACTACCTGAGTACAATGGTGAGGAGCCCATGCCTCTGGGTTGGGGGCTATGGGGGAAGAAAGAATCACAGGTCTAAGCCCAGAAGTTCCTTTCTGGTGAACTAAGTGGCATATGAGATATAAGTACCTAAAGTTTCTAAACAGCTTGCTAGAACATATATCTGATATCATGAATGTGTCTCAAGAACTGTGACATAGAAGATAAAGTAATGAAGTAAAGGGGTGGGGTGGGAGAAATGGGATGCAAAGGTGGGGAAGGGTTTAGGCTTTCGACTCCAAAGCCTGACCTTGTTCTCCCACTGTGTCCTAAACCTGCTCCTGGGATATCTTAGGCAGTCACCCTTGTTACTGCAACTCAACTAATCATCTCAATTTCTTTACTAAGCAACTCAAATCCATCCACTTGTCTGCTAGCCCAACTTTGGACTGAACATTCATAACCTCTACCTATTCATCTATCCACATACCTTTGTACATAATTTTCCTGACATGGGGTAAATCTGGTTTCTTATTTTCTTGGTTAACTGCCTGTATACAAGGTGTCTTCCAGTTTCTTGGCCGTCCTTGGCATGCCTGCATTCTGATCAAGACCCCTGACCTATCAGGGACTTTTCAAATTGGCCTCCACCATGTAACTACCTTTCTGATGGTTCACTTGCAGCTGCAGGGAAAATTCTGTGCTCTGGATATGCCAGTTCCCACTTCCACCCTAACACACAAGTCGGAGACTTTGCGGAGAGTTTGCCCTTGTCCTTCATCATGGGGAAGTTGTATGTTGAATGAAGTGGTAGAATTAGGTAATTTTGTATCTGCCCTCTAGATAGAGGAGAGTCACTTATTGACCAAAGTCGATTCTCGGAAGCCCTGGGACTCATGTTGGATATTAACTTGGGGACAGTTAAGTCTTTCTCTTTCCAGAAGCCAGGAATAGAACTGGAGAAATTGTGCACTACTTATTTAAAAGGTGTGGGGTCCAAGAACCCACAGGTGGTCTTCAAGAAACTGTTGGATAGAGAATATGATCACTCTCTGCCCCCAAGGAGCCTCCTGGTTGCAGTTGGGGACCTCAGCCTCTCCCGAGGTACTGCTCCCTGTGGTGGAAGAGTTAGTCGGAGAAGAAAACAGGGGGGCAGGTGGTGGGATGCTGTATGGAGTTTAGAGTATAGCTTTATCCTCCAGTCATGGGTGTGTTGTACAGGGGATGGGGGCAAACTAGGATTCCTGTAGGGCTAATGGGAACTTGGGATGGAGTTCCTGGAGACTAGGAATGGCACAGGAGGGCATATTAGGGCATGGGACACTGCAGGGCTTGAGGTTAGACTTGGGCACAAAGATAGAGGGCACCATTCAAGACTGGTGGATGGGGCAAACGAGAAGTGAGAAGTGCTTTGCTTGGGAGATCCTGAAGTTTTGAATTTCATGATAGGTTTGGGAGGTAACAGTGTAGTAGGATGAGGCAGAGAATCACCATACAATCTCCAACTGGTGGCTGTTGGTGACAGCATTGGCTCTCCTACCCTTTCCACCCACCTCCCTCAGTCACAAAGTGTGAAAAAAAATAAAGTTGCCAGGCAACCGACAGTACATGCCATTTCTTTACCACTTGGAACTGCGTCTACAGATTAGTTGGGAGAAGTCAGCTGGCCTTGTAGGCATTATGTTTACAATGACAAGGCTCATGGGTTGGGCTGCATAGCGAGTTTAGAGGACACCGTGACAGAAGCTGGAAATGTGTCTCTAAATGTAACCAGGCCAAATGTTCTCACTTCAGGACAGTGAGCAGAGCTTCAGGTGGCACAGCTCTTTGTTCCCTTAAGGGTCCTTGGAAGGGAGTGTGCCTGTGTAGGGTGTGTTGCTGCCTTGCATTTGTATTCTGTGCTAACATCCATCATTGACCTTTATTTCCCCAGCAGCTCTGTGGGGTGGTCACGGTAGGAAGTGTAGTCCTATTTAGAAGCTGAGGAAGCTGAAAGGAGGATAAATTCAGACTCAGGCTCCTGGATGTCCAGACTGTCCAGATCAGGATCCAAGCCTCCTGTCCCCTAACCAATAAGGTTTTCTACAGTAAGGCTGGAAGTCTCCTTTCCCTAAGGTAGGGATGTTTTTCTTGTAGTCTGCCTCCCAGATTGTGCTCTCTTAATCGGGCGCGTATGGGAACGTCTGGAGTTACATCTGAGGATGGCCAAGGAGGAGGATGACATGTTGGTGGTGTGTCACGGTGAGGATCAGGAGGGTCCGGGGAAGGCTTTGTTAGAATCAGGGAGGGTGGAGAGAAGGTTAGGAAGAGTCTGGGTTCCCCTGCACGTGGATCCCAGAAGGCTATGGAAGGGGCAGGTGATGGCTGAAAGTGTCCCTGGTATGAGTAGATGCTCTTCTCCATATGACCTTTCTGGGCCTGCTTTGGGGCAGGGGCAAGCTAGGTAGAGATGCTGTCAGTGTTAACAGCCTTTCTCATTCTCTTTTGCTGCCCATGCTGGGTGACTAAGTGTGGTCTGAAAGGAAAGGTAGTTGGGGAGGTGGTGGGTGGGTTGGTCTTTCTCAGCACAGCACCCTGGAAGCCCTGTTAGGGCTGAGAAGGAGAGGACAGTACTTACAGGTATATATGCTTCCCTTTGTGGGAAGGGAAAGGTGATGGGGCTCTAACTTCCTGCTCCCCTTACAGCACTCTGCGGATTGGTCATCACTGCCCGGGAACATCTGTGTGCTGAGCATGAGACAGTGACGGACATGTTCAAAAATGAGTTGTCCTTCAGGGCTGAACTCACTTTCCGGATTATCTTGAACGAATGGTCTTTGAAAGACAAGGACCAGGTGGGAGTGGGAGATAGCAGGGGTTGGGTGGGTGGGCTGAAGGAGTAAGGCTTGAGCCAAAGGTAGAGCACGACAGTGTTTTTCCACTTGCCAGTGGAAGGCCGACTCACCAGGCTCTTCCAGGAGAGCAGGGTGATTCCCCTCTGGCTCCTTTACCATTTTCCAGGAAAGGGTAGGGTCAAAAAACACTTCATTGTCCATTCACTTATTTATTAAGTGTGCAGTTTATATCTCCTGATCACGCTTACTGGCCAGGCCCTGTGTAGGCCCTGGTAATACAAAGATGAATAATGCAAAACCCCTGAGGGCTCGTTCTGCCTTCATCCCTTTGCTGAGGCAAGTTTGTTGTGTCTCCTTGAGCACAGGTGACAGAGCAAGTTCTGGTGCTATTTGGCAGTGTGTTCTATCTCATGTCACCATCCACACTCCAGAACCAAGTGAACCCGGTAACCCGATGGCTAATGACTTTGATGTCCACAAGAGTGACACCTTTCTACATTTCTGAGGTGATTGAGGTGGGGGTAAGAAGGAAGTTTAACTAGTTCATGCATTTCCTATTTATTGAGTAGTTAATACTGGAGTTGGTAATGCTTGGCCCACAGGCCAAATCCAGCCTGAAGCTTGTTTTTTAACTAAGGTTTTACTGGAACACAGCCATGCCCCGTTGTTGAATTTACCTCATTCTTTGAAAGTCTCAGACTTCCCTGTCACTGACCTCTAGACTCAGATTTCAATGCACTTTCCTTGGTACGTGAAGACTTGACCTTTGTCACGTGTATGCTCTGAGTTTTCTCCAGTAGTAGACCAGCCAGTATCTTCTTCACTTGCCCTCCTGTCACATATCTACATGTCACCTGGGGGTAATGTCTATGGATCTGGAACAGAGGTTTGCTCTGTGTCATCAATTAGCCAGTTGGAGGATGAAATTTGTAACCTAACTGCTAGTGTGCAGATTGGTCCAATAGAGATTCCAGTGTACATTTTGGAGGACAGTGGACATGTTTTGGCTACGTCCTTCTTCTCTCTCATCCTCCTCTATTGCTCCAGGGGATAGTGATTAAAAAGTGAGATGTTTGCCAGTCTGTAGCCCCAACCAGCTGTGCTTAGGGAAGCTGTTCCAGTTTGGGAGTTCATTGGGCAAACCAAAGTGGAAGAAATGTTAAATATTCAAAATCCAGTGGAGGGATTTCTGCTCTGGCAAAGATGGAGTAACTGAGGCCAGAGTTAATCCCTTCTATGAAACAACTAAAACACCAGGCAAACTATATGAGATAATGTTTCTCAAGACATTGAACATCAAGCAACAAAGAACAGTGATCTCTGAGAGACAGGAGAGACATCATTAATCTCTATAATTGCCCAGGCTTACTTTCTTAATGGAGTTTCCAGGCAGTCGCAGAGGGAAAGAAACCCAGGCAGAGTCTGATGGATTTACTGAGTTGAGGACATAGAGATGCCAGTCCAGGGAGACTAAGGTAGCTAGAGTTTGCAGGGTGGAATACTAAACAGTGTATGTGTGGGGGGAAATGGTCCCAAGCAAGGTAAAGGACCAAGACTCGAAAGAACAGTAGACAGAACTCACACTGGGCCAAGAGTCATATCTGTTCCCACCAACCAGCTTTAAAACCTCCTGATTTACATGGCATTAGGGTGGAGTACTTGGAGGGGTAGGAATCAAAATTAACAGCAGGCTGAATGCTCTTGCAGTCCTGCCTAACAAATCATAAACGCAAGACCCAAAAGGATCAAATTATTTCCAAGTAACTTTAACTCTGTTCTAGAAAAACTCGAGAATATTTATAGGAATTCAAAAATATCCAGCACTGGTGTTATAAGTAGCAGATAAGGATAATAAATTATAATATCACAGATCCTATTGGTTTAAAAGTAGTGGAAAGATTAAGTAAATAAGTAGAAACTGGTAAAAATATTTTTAAAAACATCCAAATTGAACTTTTAGACATAAAGAACTTGAATATCTGTGATAAAAAACACTGGATGCCCAGGGTGATGTGGCTCAGTGGATTGACTGCTTGCCTTGGAAGCAAAATCACACTGGATGTGATTAATGAGAGATCAGACATTGCAAAAGAAAAAAAAATGGTTAACTTGGAGACATAGCAATAGAAACTACACAAGCTGAAAGAGAAAAAAAGATGAAAAAATGAATGAAGAAGAAAGCCTCAATGAGGCACGGCACAACTTCAAGTATCTATTCAAAATTTTTGCCAATTTTCAAAAATTTGCAATTTTGAGAATTTTTTATATATTCTGGTTACATATATATAATTTACAAATATTTTCTTCCAGTTTAATACTTGCCTTTCCTTGCTCTTAACAGCTTTCAAAGAACATAAATTATTCATTTACCAGGGGTCGTGGGGCATCCTGGGTGAAGGGGTGGAAGAATTGAGCAAAAAAGAAAAAAATAAAGAACAAACTCATGGATGTGGACAATACTGTCGTGATTGCTGGGAGTGGGGGGAGATGGGCACTTTAAGTTCCCTTATAAAGGGGAGAGAGAGAAAATGTATTTGAAGAAATAGTGGTTAAAAAATTACAAAGTCTGAAGAAAAGTATAAAGCCACTCATCCAAGACACTAAATGAACCCCAAACACAAGATACATTAAAACATGACACCAAGTCACATCCTAATGGAATTTCTCAAAACCAGTGCAAAAGAGAAAATTTGAAGTGCAACAAGTGAAAAGGAAAATCATGTCTCATATGGAAGAATAAAGAAAACAGCAGATTTCTTGATAAAAACAATGCAAGTGAGAAGATAGTGGAATAACACCTTTGAAATACTCAAAGGAGAGCACTATTGGCCATCAAAAAGAATGAAATCTTGCCATCTACAACTACGTGGATGGACCTCGTGGGTATTGTGCTATGTGAAATAAGTCATTCAGAGAAAGACAAATGTGATATGATTTCAATTATTTGTGGAATCCAAAAAACAGTGAACAAGCAGAAGTGAAACAGACTCGTAGATACAAAGGACATTTTGCTGGTTGCCAGATGGGATGGGGTGGGGGCGATGGGTGAAAAAGGTGAAGAGATTAAGAAGTACATATTGGCAGTTACAGAAAAATCATGGGGACGGAAAGTACAGCCTAGGGAATATAGCGAATAATATTCTAATAACTGTGTATAGTGTCAGATGGGTACTAGATTTATCAGGGTGATCATTTTGTAAATTACTTAAATGTCTAATCACCAGGTTGTACACCTGAAACTAATATAATATTGTATGTAAATGTAATGGGGCACAGAGCATGTCCCCTGATAAAAGGGATCACCCTCACAATCCTGCCTTCAGGCAGGATTGGGGGGCAGAGAAGGGCAGAAGGTACAGTGTTGAAGATACATTACATAACAAAGGCAAATAGCCCTGCTTTCTTGAAGGGAAGAAGGCTGCTGCCCAGGGCAAATTGTGTACAGGACTATGAGAACGTGCAGTGACTCATGACATAACCAAGGGGGTGGGTGCTCTTCCAGGATGCCTGTGCATCACTGGAACTCTTGCCCTGACTAAAGATGGCAGCCAAAACAGGGTCAAAGACACAGGGTGGCTGACCAAAATGGCAAACTCTAATGCACCATAGGAAGAGTTGGATGTGAGGACACACGGGAAGTTCTGAGGTGAGCATTTAAATTAGAGTGGGCCAAATGTCAGTAAGAGAGACACGAGGAGGAAGTCTACAGAGAAATCAGCCATGAGGTCCGCCAGGAGGTCTGCCTGGAGAAGATGGCGGCAGTACTGATAGAGCTGCGGGGACCCTCCAGGCCAAACACGGATATGCGAGAGGTGCTTGGAGCTGAACTGTGACTGAGAATGCTGAGGTGCAGACTTCTGCTTCTCTGGAGGACGTAGGAGATGTTTCACTCTTGGTATGGGGACTCTTGGTACAGGACTTTAGGGTGTGGAGTAAGCTCTCTCCCTTTGGGTTTTGTTTGTTTGTTTGTTTGTTTGTTTGTTTGTTTTTGCATTTGGACATTCTGGGCCTGTGGCCCTGCTCCCCACATGGACAGGAGCACTTGTGGGACCAGGAGAGGCAGAGTTCACCAGTGGCTTAGACCATGCAGAGGATGAGAGCCCACTCCCGGAGTCAGGGTCCCATGCTGGGACAGTGTAACCCAGCACATGGTTTCCTGAACTGCTATGTGGAGGCTGAGAGCAGTGCACCCCAGATCCTGAATGGGAAACCTGCTGCCAGAGAATTGCAACTCTGAAACCCACAAGTGCACATTCCAGAGAGGATGGAAACCTGTTTGTGTGACTGGCTGATGGATAGATAAGGATATGGGGACCTTTTGGGCATGGTTTTGGCATGTGGCCTTTTGGGAAGCCAGGGAAGTTGTGGGTCTCACAGGAAAGTAGGGGTCTGAGCAGGAGTGCTCTCACCTCCCCAGACTGGAACCCTGTTAATAAAATCCTGTTTCCTTCTACACTAACTGTTGACCCATGTAGATCCAAGGTGCCAAGTGGCTGAGCACCAATTTGCATGGTTGCTTGAACCATAACTGAGAAATAAAACACCATATTAAAAAATGGCTAAATAAGTTAGTCTTCATCAAAATGAATAATTTCTTTTTAAAAATGTTTAAATTTATTTTAAATTTAATTTTATTTTTTCCTTGGTATTGAATTTATTGGGATGACACTGGCTCACAGAATTGTACAGGTTTTGGGTGCACAGTCTACAACACATCACCTGTAACCTGTAATCCAAGTTCATCCCAAGTCAAGTCTCTGGCTATCACCATTTATCCCCCCATTCCCATCTTCACCTCTCCCCTCACCCTCATGTGATCACCACACTGTTGCCCATGTCCATGAGTTTGTACTCTTTCTCGTGTTTGTTCAACTCCTCTATCCCTTCACCCAGCATCCCCCCCACAAAGTGAATAATTCCTGTTCTTTGAAAGCTGGCAAGATAATGGAAAGACAACTGTCAGATTAGAAGAAAATATTTGCAAATTATATATGTATAAAGAACTCTGAAAGCCTAATTTGAAAATTTTTAAAATTGGAATAGATACTTCGTCAGAGATAATATTGGGATGGCTACTAAGCTCAGGAAAAGTTGCTAAACATCATTTAGACATTAAGAAATTTAAAATTACAATGAGATGTCACTACAGCTTTGTAAGAATGTAAATTGGCACAACCATTTTGGAAAACAGCTTGGCAGTTTCTTAAAAAGTACACGACAGATCTGTAGTGACAGAAAGCAGATCAATGGTTGTCTGGGGAAAGGAAAGGTATTGGCAGAGGAGGGGAGGAGGGGTTACAAAGAGATGAGGAAACGGCGGTGATGGACATGTTTATCATCTTCATTGTGGACATGGTGTCAAGGCTATTTACATTTATCAAAACTTATTTCATTATACATTTTTAGTATGTGCAGTTTATTATATATCAATTAGACATCAATAAGGGTATTTTTTAATAAATTAAATGGAGTATTAACACATTTGAAAACTAAGGTATTTGTAGCATTCTCATGCAAGTGATAAGAACAACCCATACAATAGTACAATCTACTAGGTAAAGGGTAGACGTTTAGGTGTTTAAACTTGGTCTTCCGAATTTTGAAAGTCAGACTGTCAGACCTGATTCTTGCTTTGGCCATGGTTACTTTATCCTATTTCTTCGAAGTCGGCCAACACCTACAAATGTTGACCTACCCTAAAAGTTTCTATGGAGTAATGAGGTTCTTTGAAAGTAAGTGGCCCTTGCTGGGTGAGGGGGAAGAGCAGGTCATGGCTCTATTTGGCTATGGAAATACTAGCCCCTGGGCCTTTCTTGAAAAAGTGCAACAGGGAAGTGTGAAACTATGATTCCTCAGGCCATCCTCTACATGACAATGTGAGGACAGAGGCTTTCCCTTGAGGCTGTGGCAGGGGCTGGCTGACTGGTGCCGACTCTGTCCTTACACACAGTGCATTTGGCAACTCGTGGATGCTCTGGCTCTCAGTGGCTGCGGAGGCATGAACTTGGAATCCCAGCTGGAAAACATCACAGGCATGCTATTTGACCAGGTGAGTGCTGCGGGGCTAGATGTGGCCTGGCCTTGCTCTTCCTCTCTTTTTTGGAGGTGATCGTTACCCCAGCCCAGGCC
>PVKU01007434.1:8138-87488 GCA_004027475.1 Anoura caudifer
TTTTTTTTTTTCTTGATGAGCCTGTTTAAAGGCTTGTCAATTTCGTTTATGTTTTCAAAGAACCAGCTCTTGAATTCATTGATCCTTAGAATTGTGCTTTTAGTCTCTATGCCATTTAATTCTGCTCTGATCTTGGTTATTTCCTCCCTTCTACTTGCTCTGGGCTGTCTTTGTTGTTGTTCCTGTAGTTGTTGTAGGAGTAGGGTTAAGTTCTTTGTTTGAGTTGTTTCTTTCTTTTTTACGTGTGCTTGTATTGCTACGAACTTCCCTCTGAGGACTGTCTTCACTGTGTCCCATAAGTTTTGGGTTGTTGTGAGTTCATTTTCATTTGTTTCCAGAAACTTTTTGATTTCTTCCCTAATTTCATTCTTGACCCATTCATTGTTTAATAACATGTTATTCAATCTCCATGATTTTGAGGATTTTGGGTTTTTCCCCTTGGGGTTGGATTCTACTTTCAGTCCCTTGTTGTCATAGAAAATGCTTGGTATAGTTTCAATTTTCTTGAATTTGTTGAGGCTTGTTTTGTGTGCTATCATGTGGTCTATCTTTGAAAATGTTCCATGTGCATTTGAAAACAATGTGTATTTAGTTTCTTTGGAATGAAGGGCTCTACATATATCAGTTAAGTCCATTTCATCTAGAATGTTGTTCAATGCCACAATATATTTGTTGATTTTTTGTTTGGAAGTTCTGTCCATTTTTGACAGTGGGGTGTTAAAATCCCCTAGTATAATTGCCTTGCTGTCAATATCTTTCTTGAAGTCCTGTAAGATTTTCCTTATGTTTTTTGGTGCTTCTATGTTGGTTGCATATATATTTACAATGTTTAGGTCTTCTGGCTGGATTCTTCCCTTGAGTATTATGAAGTGACCTTCTGGGTCTCTCTTTATGGACCTTCTTTGGAAGTCTATTTTATTCTGATGTGAGTATTGCTAACCTAGGTTTTTTTTTCCTCTCTAATCGCTTGGAAAATTTATTTCCAGCCCTTCACTTTGAGTCTGTGTAGGTCTTTTGTCCTGAGGTAGGTCTCTTGTAGGCAGCATATGTGTGGGTCATGCTTTCTTATCCATTCAGCTATTCTATGCCTTTTGATTGGAGCATTTAATCCATTTACATTTAATGTTATTATTTATAGGTACTTATTCATTGCCATTTTTGTACCTATGTTCCTCTCCCTCTCTCTCTCCTTTCCTTACTTTCCTTAAAGCAGTCCCTTTAGTAACTCTTGCAGAATTGGTTTGGTAGAGGTGTATTCTTTGAGACTTCCCTTGTCTGGGAAGCTCCTTATTTGGCCTTCTATCTTGATTGAAAGCCTTGCTGGTAAAGTGGTCTTGGTTAAAGGCCTTTGGTTCTCATTACTTGGAATATTTCTTGCCATTCTCTTCTGGCTTGGATCGTTTCCAATGAGAAGTCAGCTGCTAATCTTATCAGGGCTCCCTTGTATGTTACTTCCTGTTTCTCCATTGCTGCCTTTAAGATTCTCTCTTTGTCTTGGAATTCTGCCATTTTAATAATGATGTGTGTTGAATTGGGCCTCTTGGGGTTCCTCTTGATTGGGACTCTCTGTGTTTCCTGGATTTGTGTGAGTTTTTCTCTCATCAAATTAAGGAAGTTTTACATCATTCCTTTTTCAGATAGGTTTTCTATCCCTTGCTCTTCTTCTCCTTCTGGTATCCCTATTATATGGATATTATTACATTTCATATTGTCTTGCATTTCTCTTAATCCCTCTTCATTCTTTCTGGGCCTCTTTTCCTTTTCTTGCTCTTTCTGGATGTTTTTTTCTACTTGGTCCTCCAACTCGCTGATCTTATCTTCTGCTTCATCAAGTCTGCTTTTCATTCCTTCCGCTGTGTTCTTCAATTCAGAAATTGTATTTTTCATTTCCTCTTGGCCCTTGTTGATAGTTTTTATTTCCTCTTCATGTTGATGTAATTTGCAGTTAGTTCATCATAGAGTCCCTGTAGTTTCTGTTAGATCATTGAGAGCTCATGGAGCTTCCTGGTAATCATTGCTTGGAACTCAATATCTCATAGTTGAGTTGCCTCTGTTTCATTTAGCATTCTTTCTGGGGCTTCCTCTTTTCCTTTCATTTGGAAATTGTTTCTTTGTCTTCCCATTGTTTTGAGGCTCTCCTTGTTAGCCTCAGCTTCTTAAATTGATCTGTTCTGGCTCCCTGGGTTTATGGTGTTAACTTCTGTGGTAGAATACCTGTGAGATTCAGTGTTGCTGTCTCTTTTGGGTATCCTGGTGTTCATAGCTTCCACTGTCTCAGCTGTTGAAATGCTCCCTTTTTGGGTCCAACTCTTTTTTTTTACAGTTCCAGGGTTTTTTTGTTTTGTTTTGTTTTGGTCTCACTTGTGGGTATTTAAAAAGTGAAAAGAGGAAGAAAAAATGAAAAGAGAAGAAAGAATAGAAGAAAGAAAATAAAAGAAAAAAGGGAAAGGAAGAAGAGATAAAGTTGGAGAGAAAGGAAGGAGTAAAACAAGAAAGAAGTATTGAGAAGCAAAAGGAGTTAAGGGGTAAAAAAGATAAAAATATTAAAAAATAATTTAAAAATTAAAAAAACAAAAAACAAACAAACAACAACAACAACAACAAAAAACAACTCTTGCTGTTTTCAGTCTTGCCAAGCCCGTTTTTCTGGTCTTGTTAGCTGCAATGGCCAAGGGGTGATGGTATTGCTTTTCTCCCTGTTCTTCACTCAGTTATCTTTGGGCTACTCTCCTCAGAGCTAGCCCGGTGTCTCTCTGTACAGGGCCTCAGGCATATGTTCTGAGGCAGCGTGCACATACCCCGGTGGCACACAGGCATTTATGATATTGCAGCCTTCTGTGGTCACGCACGGGTGCAGATTGTTGTGCAGCTGGCCCTGATGGCATGCAGGCACCAATCAATCATTGAGCAGCCACCTGGATGGCACGCCGATCGATTGTGGCTCAGTCTTCTTAGTTGGTGTGTGGGTGCCGACAGCTGTGTGAGCTCCTGTGTGCAGTCCTCCCAGGGCTATGTATTGGTATTCACATCCCCAGCTTGTTTGCCACTGAGACTTTAACTCCTCTCTGTGAGATTTCAAGCAACCAGGTTTATCTCGGTGCTGCTGAAACCTTGTTTGGCTGGGAAGAGAGCGGTTGACCCGGCTCCCTCCCTAGAGTCTTGTGGCGAGCATGGTGAACACCAGCCCGGGGCCTCAGCCCCCACCCTGGTCTCTGCACTGCTCCTTGGGCTCTTATTATTCTGAAGTACTCTCCTTACCATCTGGTTTTTCAATGTCCGCTACAATTTTTGATCTCCTGTTTTCAAATGGCTGTTTGTTCTGTTCCACCATAAATTGGCAGGTTTTTCTCCCATGTGTAGGAGGAAGTGGAATGTGCTCCCTCCTACCACTCTGCCATCTTCCTTCTGGAGTGATGAAAATATTTTGAAGGTGGCTGCACAATGTATAAATATATTACATGCCACAGAATTGTCTACTGTAACATGGTTAATTTTATATTCTGTAAATTTCACCTTCATTTTTCTATAAAGGCAGGGAGGTGAGGGACCAGTATTTAGTGAAGGACAGTTGGGGATAGAAGGGCTTTCTGAGGGGTTCTGAGAGGTGTCCGATGTATGAAAGGAGACCAGGAGAGAGAACTGACTGTAGGGTAGAGGAGAGGAGGTTGGGCAGGCTTGTGAATAGATGCCTTAGGGTGCCTGGACACCCCTGTCATGGTGGTCTCCTGCCCTGCCCAGGGAGGACACTCACCAAAATCCAGGTAAGTAGCATAGCTGCATCATGACACAGATAGTGAGCAAGAACAGGACCAAGCCATTGTGAACACAAATCTTCAACACAGACTGGAGACTCTTGGCTCAAAGGCCAAGAATTGATGCCTGCCAACTGAGCTGAGGCATGGCAGCCATGATGGGATGGCACCCAAGATTGCTACTGCCACAGAGATATGACACTACCCTGGGGTTCTCTACAATGCACAATGCATTACATCTCATAAGCCTTATGTGTGCCCCTCTCAAAGCTCTGGTCCTCCATCTGGTCCTTCCTTTCATCCATCTCCTGTCCGAAGGCATGCCTCCACTTCTGATTAGCTGAGAGGATGCCTAGCTGCTAGAAGCCCTTCATCCAGAAGCCCCATGAGTGGATGCATGAGTGGTACCCCCACCAGGCATGTGCTAGCCCTCGATCCCAGGCCCCACCCTTTTTTAATGTTTGGCAGGGTATCTTGTGTCCTCTCTCCTACTCAAGTATTGGCCCCTTTAACTCTTGTTAATTGTTACTGAATGAATGAATGGGGCCGGAGATCTGCACCAGGACCATGACTGCTTGTCACAGATCAACAAGATGGCCTCAGTGGAATTCGGACTACAGCATTGATGACTAATTCCTACTCATATTTGCTCCTATGGCAGGCACTGCAGCACCTATGGTCACTACAGTTGCTCACTAGCCAAGTGTGGCTATTTAAATGCAAATTTTTATTAGTAAATATTACACAGAATTAAAAATCAGTTCCTCAGTTACAGTATCCATATGTTGAATGTGTGTGTGTGTGTGTGTGTGTGTGTGTGTGTGTGTGTGTGTAAAATCATGATGACCACATTTGACAGTGCAATTGTGAAGCATTTCCATCATGGCAGAAAGTTGTGTTGGGCAGCACTGAATGTACACAGTGACTATAGTGAATATGCTAGATATTCAATAGGTTGTTACACTGTAGTAGGTGCTTTTAAGTGGAACAAAATTGTATTTGCCTTCAGAGACCTTAAGGTTGAGTTACAAATTAATGAAAATATAGGAAACATGAAAACAAAGAGTGTGTGAGGAAGAGTAAAGAGTGATGCCGAACACTCAGATATCCCATCATTTTCCACTAATAAATTAAACGGTCCTAAGTGCCTTCCTCCTGCC
Organism: Anoura caudifer; assembly: GCA_004027475.1. Classification (NCBI taxonomy): domain Eukaryota; kingdom Metazoa; phylum Chordata; class Mammalia; order Chiroptera; family Phyllostomidae; genus Anoura; species Anoura caudifer. Next base: position 13,051 of record PVKU01007434.1, read on the forward strand.
TGGCCTCAGTGCTGCATGTGTAAAAAAGAAAGTTAGCATGTCTCTAAGCTCTCTGCTTGCTCTAAAATCTAACCCTTGAGCAAAATCCCATTAAATTACTTGGTTTAGGCACACCTGCAAAAGGACACTGTAAGTGATGCTGGCATATTTGTTAACCTACCTCATTCAAGCTTCCGAGGGATGTGAAAATTACCCCTCTCAACTGCATTTCCATCTCTTACTGCATTTTACTATGACTTTCCAAATGGCTTTCTACTAATTTTGTGCTGTTTTTCTTTACAAAGTTAATAGGTATTCTACAAGGGGAAGGAAGGGGGGAGTTTTCCTATGCAAATAATTCTTGAAAGCACACTCCACCTTGCCCCATGCTCACATACAGGAGCAATTCATAATGTTTTTTAGTTTATTAAAGGATGAGAATAAAAGTAAACTGCTTTAGTTTTATATTTTATAATATTTTTGCCTCAGTTTTTCACAAATTAATTTAACCAGAAGATGCTTGTCCCACAAAACACTAATTAACAGCTACTACTTGGAACTGTGAAGTGTCTGAGATTTTACTTTATTTTTGAATTACAAGGAAGCCTACCACAGTTTCATAGATAATGGCAGAGGATGTAGGACTACTGGGACACAGACAATGGACAAAATCTCTCCTGAAACTCTCTATGCAGAAACTCAAGAGATCCATGAACAATTGCCACCCAGCAGAAACCTTGTTCATGTCATAGCATATATGGAAAATGATGGTATGACTGGGCACCACACAGTTGCCCTGAGGGAACAAGGGATTGAGCTAAAGCACACAGGTTGGGAACTCAGCTCTTGTCCACCTCATGGATTGCATTCTCTGAGGCTTTGTTTCCTCTTCTGCAGATAACAGGCTGTGGATGGCCTGATTGTGAAGGTTCCTTCCAGCTTTGGCTTGCTATGACTAGGTCTGGACTGTAGCATTTGTGTTTTCTGTAAAAACAAAGCATGGCAGTTCTACAACGCTGCAATACTCCTGAGCAACCCACATAATACCAATAGAAATCACACTTCTAACAAGAACTCAGGGGGACAAAATCCCTAAAATCATGCCTGAGCACTCTCTAGTTTATACAACACTAATTAAGTGAAATTTAACTTCCTACTGAATATTGCTCCCTGGGTTTATAACTGCCCTGGAAACCCTCCTTCCACTTCCAGGTGAAGAGAAAGGATCAATAAACTCCTTAGACCACTATGCTATTCCAGACCATGTTTTCAATGCTTGTGGTCCATCTCCTCTCTTTTGGAGCTCACATTGTCTGATGATACCATCTGCTTTATTTTCTGAATTCAAGGACCTACTAAATTCCAGAAAATTTTATATTCTCACATTTTAGCAACTGAATTTCTGGCTTTCCTTCCATTACAATTCTTGGCCACTATCTTTGGAATGAAACTGGCTGCATGACTACTTCACCTTCTAATTTTCAAATTCCAAGACCACTGAAGTATTTATGCCCCTCAAATTCTTTTCATAATTTGAAACTATCAACTTCCCTCTCTCCATGAGGAAAGTTATATGTTCCTACTGGAGTATAAGCTCTATGAGAGTAAATATCTTGATTGTCTCTTTTATCAATGTATTTTGAGTATCTAAACAGTGAGTGCCACATAGTATCATCTGGCTAAATGTATTTTAATGAATAATTGCTGTGACAAAACAAAGATTCTCAGATCCTTCTTATCCTCATCCTACTGGCTAAAAATAGGCATTCCCCAAGATTTAGCTCACTGATACCTATTATTTGTGTTCTCTAGGTTTTTTTTTTTTCTCCTGAGTGATATGTTTACTCCCATTTCTTCAGAGATCACCATTATGTTAGTGATAATTTCCTATTTAAATCTCTAGCCTCATCTCTGTCCAAAACTCCAAACTGGAGATCAACTAAGCAAACATGAATGTTCTTTCTTCTAGTAGAACCAGATGAAATAAATCAGAAGTCCCAGGTTCTGGGAGTTCCAGTCTAGTGTGAAGAGCAGGAGTGTAAGATACAATGTGATGAATGCTTTTAAAAACAAAGGTATGAGCACAGAACTGTAGGAAAACAGAGAAGAAAAGTTTCTTTGATTTCCTTTTAAACCCATTTATTGACTCATATAGAATCATGCAAAACTTTATTTAAAATCTATAACCCTGGTAAATTCTATTTCTTCCACTATACTTTCTTCTCCTTGAGCAAGGGGGCCATGTTCCATTTCTCTCTGTACTCACAGGACAGAGGCAGAATAGCTTAAATACAGCCAATATTGACTACACATATGTGTCAGACACAGGTCTAAGTGCTTCACATATGATCACTACTTTCACTCTCATACCATCTCTGTGAGACAGGTGTTATTCTTAACATCATACATTTTCTTGATTAAGAAATATAATCTATAGTATGTTTATTTTTTGTTTTTTAATTATTTTATTGGTTATGCTATTACAGCGTCCCAATTTTCCCCCTTTGCCTCTCTCCATCCAGCACCCCCACTCCCTGAGGCAATCCCCACACCATTATGAATGTCCATAGGTCATGTCTATAAATTCTTTAGCTACTCCATTTCCTACACTGTACTTTACATCCCAAAGGCTATTCTGCAACTACCTGTTTGTAAATATTAATCCCTTCACCTTTTCACCCATTCTCCAATACTCCCTCCCATCTGGTAAACATCAAAATGCTCTCTGTATGCATGATTCTGTCTCTGTTCTTTGTTTGCTTAGTTTGTTTTTCAGACCTAGCCATTGATAGATATGTACCTATTGCCATTTTATTGTTCATATTTTGATCTTTTTCTTACATAAGTCCCTTTAATATTTCATATAATAATGGTTTGGTGATGATGAACTCATTTAATTTTTTCTTGTCTGGGAAGTTCTTCATCTGCCCTTCGATTCTACATGATGGCTTTGCTAGGTTGAGCAATCTTGGCTGTAGGTCCCTGCTTTTCACAATTTTGAATATTTCTTGCCAATCCCATCTAGTGAAGTTTCTTTTCAGAAATCACCTGAGAACCTCATGGGAACTTCCCTGTAGCTAACTAACTGCTTTTTTCCTGCTGCTTTTAAGATTCTCTCTTTATCTTTAACCTTAGACATAGGTAGTTAAGAGCTGTTCTGGAATTCTTTTGTTCAGGGATTCTAACCCCAGGGCCTAAGCATACTTAGCCACTATGCTACTAGTCAAAACTTCTTTTAGCTCATACAGCGTATCTCAGTCCTTTGTTTCTAAATACTTTTTGTACTGCATACAACATTCTCTTATATAATCACAGTACAATAATCAAAATTGGGAAACTAGCATTGCCTTGTTATGTAATCTACAGACCTCATTCATAGCCAATTTTAAATAATGTCCTTTATAACAAAAGACAACAATATTTTCTGGTTCAATATTCATTCTAGAATCATATGATGCATTTAACTGTCATGTCTTTTTAGTATCCTTTGATCATAAACAGTTTCTCAGTATTTGTTTGTCTTCCATGACCTCACTAATTGTGAAGAGTATAAATCATTTATTTTGTATACTGTCCATCAATTTGAGCTTGTCTGATATTTCCACATGATTATATTTAGCTTATTAATATTTTTAGTAGAAACATTACAGAAGCATGTTATACCATTCTCAGTGGATCATACGAGGAAGAGCATGATACCTATTTGTCCTGTAATTATTTTTTAAAATTTATTTTTAATTTTTAATTGAATTTGATATACAATACTATATTAGTTTCAGGTGTACAGCCAAATGATTAGACAGTTGTAAAACTTATGAATAAATCTAGTATCCATCTGATCCCATACATAGTTATTACAATATTAGTGACTATATCCCCTATGCTGTACTTTACATCCACATAACCATTCTGTAACTTCAAATCTGTACTTCTTAAAGCCTTCACCTTTTTCACCCATCCCCCAAACCTCCTCCCATCTTGCAAAATGAACACTGTTTCCATTCTGCTTGTTTGTTTTTGTTTTTCAGATTCCACATGTAAATGAAATCCTATGGCATTTGTCTTTCTCTCTTACTTATTTCACTCAACACATTACCCTCTCAGTCCATCCATATAGTTGCAGATGGCAAAATCTCATTCTTTTGTATATATGTGTCACATTTTATTGTATATGTGAAACACTTCTTTATCTATTCATCTATTGATGGGCACTTAGATTGTTTCTGTATCTTGGCTATTGTAAATTTGCTGCAATGAACATGTGGATGCATATGTCTTTTTGATATTTAGTGGTTTGGGTTTCTTTAGATAAATACTCAGACGTGGAATTGCTACATCCTTTTTTGTCTCTTATATAGCCTTTGTTTTAAAGATTGTTATTGTTGGATATTTTTTGTTTGCTTCCATTTTCATGAAATATTATTTTCCATTCCTGTACTTTTAGCCTGTGTGTGTCTTTCCATATAAAGTGAATCTCTTATAGACAGCCTATGTAAGGGTTTTATTTTGTTATCCATTCAGCCACCATATGTCCTTTGACTGAGCATTTAACCCACTTACATTTAAAGTAATTGTTGATAAACATGTATTTATTATTTATATTTTAATTGTTTTCTTCCTCTTAAAGAAAACCTTTTCACATTTCATGTAATACTGGTTTTGTAGTAATGAACGCCTTTATTTTTTGTTGTCTGGGAAGCTTTTTATCTGTCCTTTGATTCTAAGTAAAAGTTTTGCTGGGTAGAGTAATCTTGGTTGTAGGTTGGTGCTTATCATAAAGGGGAAGGGGTTGGAGCAACAAGTATGAAAGACACATGGACAAAAGCTGAGGGGGTGGAAATGGGAGGGAGCTGGGGAGGGCTGGGGTGGTGGGCTGGGATAGGAGTAGAAGATGGAAAACTGTACAAGAAGAACAATTAAAATAAAATAAATAAATGGAAAAAATAATTTTAAAAAAAGATTCCCTCTTTGCCTTTAACCTTTGCCATTTCAATAATGATATATTTTGGAGTGGGCCTCTTTGGGTTAATCTTGTTTGAGACTCTGTGCTTCCTGGACTTACATGTTTATTTCCTTCTCCAGGTTAGGGAAGTGTGCCATCATTCATTTTCGAAATAGATTTCCAGTTCCTTGCCACTTCTCTTTTCTTTCAGGTACCACCATGAGACAAAGGTAACCTTGAAATTATTCCAGAGGCTCCTTCAACTATCCTCATTTTTGGATCCTTTTTTATTTTATTGTTCTTCAAATACAGTTGTCTGCATTTCCCTCCCACTCCCCCCACCATAGCCAAACCCACCTCCCTCCCTTGCTTCCACCCTGCCTGGTTTTGACCATGTGTCTTTTATAGGTGTTCCTGAAAGACCTTCCCTCCATTAACCCTTTCCACCTCCCCTCTGGTTACTGTCTGATTCCTCTTAATTTCAATGCCCCTGGTTATATTTAGCTTGATTTTTTCTTTTGTTGATTAAGTTCAGTAAAAGGTGAGATCATATGGTATGCGACCCTCACTGCTAAGCTTATTTCACATACCATAATGTTCTCCAGTTCCACCCATGCTATCCCAAAGAGTAGGAGCTCCTTCTTTCCCTCTGCTGTGTAGAATTCCATTGTGTAAATGTAATATAGTGTTTTGATCCACTAATTTACTGATGGGCACTTAGGTTGCTTCCAGATCTTGGCTATTGTAAATTGTGCTGCTATGAACATAGGGGTGCATAGGTTCTTTTAGATTGGTGTTTCAGGGTTAATAGGATATAATCCTAGCAGTGGAATTACTGGGTCAAAAAGCAGTTCCATTTTTAGTTTTCTGAGGAAAGCCCATATTGTTTTCCACAGTGGCTGTACCAGTCTGCATTCCCACCAACAGTGCACCATCATTCTCTTTAATCCATGTCCTCTTCAACACTCATTTGTTGATTTGTTTATGATGGCCATTTTGACCAGGGTGAAGTGGTATCTCATTGTGCTTTTAATTTAAATCTCACTGATTGCTAGTGATGCTGAACATCTTTTAATATGTCTCTGGACCCTCTGTATGTCCTCCTTGGAGAAGTGTCTGTTCAAGTCTTTTGCCCATTTTTAATTCATTTTTTTGGTTACCTGGAGTGGAGTCATGTGAGTTCTTTATAATTTTGGAGATCAAACCCTTTTCCAAAGTATCATTGGCAAATATATTTTCCCATATAGTTGGTTCTCCATTCATTTTAATTCTGTTTCCTTTAGCCATGCAGAGGCTTTTTAATTTGATGAGGTCCCATATGTTTATTCATTCCTTTAGGATCCTTGCTTTAGGGGACATATCAGTGAAGATGTTGGTGTATGGAATGTTTGAGACTTTCCTTCCAATGTTTTCCTGTAGGAATTTTACAGTCATAACTTATACTTAAGTCTTTTATTCTCCTTGAATTTATTTTTGTGTATGCTATAAGTTAGTGATCGAGTTTCATGTTTTGCATGTAGCTGTCCAGATCTCCCAATACCATTTGTTGAAGATGCTATTTTTACTCCATTTTATGCTGCTACCCCCTTTGTGAAATATTAATTGACTGTGGATATTTGGGTTTATTCTGGGCTCTCTCCTCTGTTTCATTAGTCTATGTGTCTGATCTTATGCCAGTACCAGGCTGTTTTGATTACAGTGGCCTTTTAATACAGTTTGATATCAGGTATTGTGATCCCTCCTACTTTGTTCTTCTTTCTCAAAATTGCTGAGGCAATTTGGGGTCATTTATGGTTCCATATAAATTTCTTAAATGCTTGTTTTATATCTGTGAAATATGTCATTGGTACTTTAATAGGGTTTGCAATGAATCAATAAATTGCTTTGGGTAGTATGGTCATTTTGATGATGTTAATTCTTCCAATCCATGAGCATGATACATGCTTCCATTTGTTTATGTCTTCCTTATTTTTTTTCTTTAGTGTTGTGTAGTTTTCTGAGTACAGGTCTTTTACATCCTTGGTTAGGTTTATTCCTAGGTACTTTATTTTTCTTGTTGCTATATCAAATGGAATTTTTTCCTGATTTCTCTTTCTGATATTCCCTTGTTGGTGTACAAAAATGCCTTTGATTTCTGAATATTGATTTTGTATACCATTGTTTTTGCCAAATTCACTTATTTGTTCAGGTACTGTTTTGATGGAGTCTATAGGATTTTCAAGGTATACTATCATGTCTTCTGCAAACAATGACAGTTTTACTTCATCCTTTCCAATTTGGATGCCTTTTATTTCTTTTTCTCATCTGACTGCTATTGCTAGAACTTCCAATACTATGTTGAATAGGAATAGTGAAAGTGGGCATTCTTGTCTTGTTCCTGATCTTAGTGTGAAAGTGCTAAGTTTTTACCCTTTGATTATGATGTCAACTATATGTCTCTCATATATGGCCTTAATTATGTTGAGGATTGCTCCTTCTATTCCCACTATGATAAGTGCTTTTATCATAAATGGGTGTTGTACCTTATCAAGTGCTTTTTCTGCATCTATTGATATGATCATGTCGTTTTTGTCTTTTGTTTTGTGTCTGCGATGTATTACATTTATTAATTTGTGAATATTGTACAATCCTCGCATCCCTGGGATGAATCTCACTTGATCATAGTGTATAATCTTTTAAATGTATTGCTGGATGTGGTTTGCCAATATTTTGTTGAGGATTTTAGCATTTATGTTCATCAGTGCTATTGGCCTGAAGTTGTCTTTGTTTATTGTGTCTTTATCTGATTTGAGAATTAGGATGATGCTGCTTTCATATAAAGAGTTTGGGAGATTCCCATCTTCTTGAAATTTTGGGAATAATCTGTGAAGGGTAGGGGCTAGTGCTTCCTTAAATATTTTGTAAAATTCTCTTATGAAACTCTCCTGCCCAGGGCTTTTGTGTGTCTGAAGCTTTTTGTTTACTGTTTCGATTTCATCAGCTGTTATTGGTCTGTTCAAGATTTCTGCTTCTTCTTCATTCAGTTTTGGAAGATTATAGGTTTCTAGGAAATTGTCCATTTCACCTAGGTTTTCAAATTTCTTGGCATACAGTTCTTCATAGTAATTTCTTACAATCCTTTGTATTTCTGTAGTAGCAGTTGTAATCTCTCCTCTTTCATTTCTGATTGTGTTTATTTGGGTCTTCTCTCTTTTTTTCTTGATGAGCCTGCTTAAAAGCTTATGGATTTTGTTTATCTTTCCAAAGATCCAGCTCCTGGATTCATTGATCCTTAGAATTGTGCTTTTAGTCTCTATGTCATTTAATTCTGCTCTGATCTTGGTTATTTCCTCCCTTCTACTTGCTCTGGGCTGTCTTTGTTGTTGTTCCTTGAGTTCTTGTAGGCATGGGGTTAGGTTATTTATCTGAAATGTTTCCATATTCTTTAGGTAGGCCTGTATTACTATGAATTTCCCTCTCAGGACTGCTTTTGCTGTGTCCCATAAGCTTTGGGTTGTTGTGAGTTCATTTTCATTTGTTTCTAGAATCTATTTGATTTATTCCTTAATCTCATTCTTTACCCATTCATTATTTAATAGCATGCTATTCAATCTCCATGAGTTTGGTTTTCAATTCTTTCCTTGAGGTTGGATTCTAGTTTCAGTCCCTTGCTGTCAGAGAAGGGACTGAATGCTTGATATGATTTCAATTTTCTTGAATTTGTTGGGGATTCTTTTGTGTCCTATCATGTGGTCTACCTTTGAAAATGTTCCATGTGCGTTTGAAAAGAATGTGTATTTTGCTTCTTTGGGATGAAAGGCTCTAAATATATCAATTAAGTCATTTTCATCTAGGGTATTGTTCAATGCTACAATATCATTGTTTATATTTTGTTTGGAACATCTGTCCATTTTTGACAGTGGGGTGTTAAAATCCCCTATTATAATTGTGTTGCTGTCAGTATATTTCTTGAAGTTCTCTAAGATTTTCTTTATGTAGTTGGGTGTTCCTATGTTGGGTGCATATATATTTACAACATTTATGTCTTCTTGATGGATTCTTCCCTTTGAGTAATGTGAAGTGACCTTCTGATTCTCTCTTTACAGCTCCTGCTTTGAAGTCTATTTTTTTCTGATATGAGTATTGCTACCCCAGCTTTTTTTCCTGTCCTTTTGCTTAGAATATTTATATTCAGCCCTTCAATTTCAGTCTGTGTAGATCTTTTGTTCTGAGGTTGATGTCTTGTAGACAGCATATGTATGGGTTATGATTTCTTATCCATTCAGCTATACCTTGTGTTTTGATTGGAGGATTTAATCCATTTATATTTAAGATTATTATTGATATGTACTTATTCATTGCCATTTTTTCTTACTGGGGTTCTCCTCTCTGTCATTCCTTTTCTTCCTTTTATTAAAGCAGGCCCATAGCATCTCTTGCAGAGCTGGTTTGGAGGAGGTATATTCTTTGAGGCTTCTTTTGTCTCATAAGCTCATTATTTGGCCTTCCATTTTAATTGAGAGCCTTGCTGGATAGAGTAGTCTTGGTTGCAGGTCTTTGATTTGCATTACTTGGAATATTCATTTACAATCTCTTCTGGCTTTGGGCTTTTCCATTGAGAAGTCAGATGCTAGTCTTATCAGAGCTCCCTTGTATGTTACTTCCTGTTTCTTCTTTGCTACCTATAAGATTCTCTCTTTGTTTTAGTGCAAATTTTAATTATGGTGCATCTTGGAGGGGCCTCTTTGGGTTCCTATTGATTGGGACTCTGTGTTTCCTGGATTTGTGTGACTTTTCCTCTCATCAAATTAGGGAAATTTTCCATCACTACTTTTTCAAACAGTTTTTCTATCTTTTGCTCTTCTTCTCCTCCATCTGGTATCCCTATTATACGGATATTATTACATTTCACATTGTCCTTCATTTCCTTTAATCCCTCTTCATTCTTTCTGAGCCTCTTTTCCTTTTCTTGCTCTTTCTTGTTGTTTTCTTCTCCTTTGTCCTCCAGCTCTCTGATCCGATCCTTCATCTAGCCAGGTTTAATTCCTTCCACTGTGTTCTTCAGTTCATAAATTGTATTCTTCATTTCCTCTTGGCCCTTGTTGATAGTTTCTATTTTCTTTTTCATGTTGATATAGTTTGCAGTGAGTTCTTTGTAGTTTCCCTGTAGTTTTTGGTAATTCTCTGTGAGCTCATTAATCTTCCTGATAACCACTGCTTTGAACTCAATATCTGATCGTTGACTTGCCTCTATTTCACTTAGCATTCTTTCTATGTTTCCTCCTTTCCTTTCATTTGGGATTGTTTCTTTGTCTTCCTATTGTTTTTCACAGTCTTCTTGTTAGCCTCTGCTTCTTAAATTGACCTATTTTGACTCCCTGAGTTTATGGTGTGAACTTCTGTGGTAGAAGACCTAAGAGGTTCTGTAGTGCAGTCTTCTTGATCTCCTGAGATCTGTGATCTTGGGCTGTCATTTATATTGGCTCTCTGTATGTCTTCAACTTTTAGTTGTTGTTGGGTCTTTGTTTGTTTTTTCCCTCTGGGTAATTAACTGAGGGTAATGCCATCCATCACATCTTGTATTTTGCTGTGCATGTGTGGACAGGTTGTATTGAAGCTGGTTATTCTGCATCTATGAGGTTTTGAGGCTTGTCTCTCTCTATTGTTCAGTTGTTTGTTTTGGGGTAATTTCTCCATCATTTAGTTTTATTTTCAGATCAGTCCTGGCTGGAGGTTAGTGTGGCTTCCACTTCCTCCTTCACCTTCTTCCATTGTTATCTGATGGTGGTTCCTTTGTTGGTGGGTTTCCTCTTCCAGCAGATATACTGGTGTCCACAGCTCCCACATATTCTTTTTTTGTGATCAGTTGGAGTGGAAAGGCAAAAGAATTTAATACAGTGGGAGTGTATTCTTTGGTATTTAAAGTACAAAACCCTAGAGAAGAGATAGGAGATCCTTTGGTATGTATAGTGTTAACTATGATATTTCACCCAACCAGCCACTTTTTAGAAAGAGTGGAATAAAGATAAGACTCTTGTTGTGGGGGAACTATTGTGAGTTGGATCTAGAAAGCAGTGAGATTGTGGGAGCTCAGATTATGAGGTAAAGTGAGAGGAAAGGATGGAAAAAGGTATAGTGTGCGAGAGAATGGAGTTAACCACAACAGTAATAAAGTTCCAGAAGCACTGAAGTGAGCTAAAATCCAGGAGGGGTGCTGTGTAGTATTTACAATCGTAAGGAACAGCAGTTATTTACAATAGTAATGGAGCCAATCATGTGACAGAATCTATGTGATCTGAATACCAAGAATAATCTAATTCTTGGTATTCAGATCACATAGATTCTAGTATATGTCAGTACTAGATTCTAGTACATGTAAGTACTAGAGTAGTGTCCTATTGGAACACAAGTGAAGTGAGAGACAGAAAATTAAAAATACACTATCAAAGAGAGAACAAGGAAAACCAGTAAAAATGCAATTTAACAAAGTGAAGAAGACTAAATAAAAAGAAGAGAAAAAAATCAGTAAAATAAAAGTTGTAAAATAATGAAAAACTAATAATAATACAAATATACAATAACTTGCAAGTTCTCTGGAGTAGCAAACTGAAATCTGTTTCACTGTCTCAGTTGTTGGGATGAATCCTCTTTAGGTCTAACTCTGGTCCTTTCACAGCTCCAGATTTTATTGTCTCACTTGTGGGAATTTTTTAAAAAAGGAAGGAAGGAAGGAAGGAAGGAAGGAAGGAAGGAAGGAAGGAAGGAAGGAAAGAAGGAAGGCCGGCCTCCTTCTGGCTTTTAATAGGCCAAGCCAGTTCTGCTTGTCTTCCTGGCTGTAGCAGCCTGATGGAGGATTGGTTTTGTTTTTCTCCCTTCTTGTTGTTTTTCAGGGATGGGTGCCAGGTCTGAGCCACACTCTTTGCGGCTGCCCAGCCTCCAGCCCATTTCCTCAGTTCATTGCTGGCCCCCGGGGGCCCTTCTGTGCCTGGCCTATGCCTTCAGTCCACCAGTTGTGCTGTTCTTGAGGTGCACCAATTAGGGACAACTCACATACCACCTTCTTGCTCTTTACTGTCCTGGATGCTAGGGATTCTCAGAGAATCTCCAGGGTAGTTCGGCTCACCCACTGGGTCAAGTTTTTCTAGGGATTGCTGACTCCCTAAGCCTTGCTGCTCTCCTCTGGCATGGGTTGTCTCTGCCTTTCTCTTAGCTCCTGTTGCCCGGTTGGGACAGGATGCTGTGGTGGCTGTAGGGGTGGATGCTGGCTCACACCTCCTCTGCTGCTTTGGCTGGGGCAGTGGGGTTAGGTGCCTGGTGCTTCTGGGTGGCAGGGTCAGGTGTGCACCAGGTGCGACCCTGGCATGAGTGTGTGGCCTCTACTATCATGGCAGGATTACAGCCACGGGGCTGCGGGGTCGGGCGTGCACCATTTTTGGGGCTGTGGGCATGAGCGCTGGGCCTTTGCTGCTATAGGGGAAGTGCAGTCTCTGGGCAGCGGTGTCAGGTACGCTCATGGAGGAGGCACCTGTGGTGTGGTGTGGTGGGGGGTGGCTGGGTCGGTGGCGCACCACTGGGGTCGCAGGCATGGTTGGGTGCCCTCTGCCACTGTAGCTTGGGGTGGGGTAGGGTAGGGGTGCAGCTACAGTCCTAGTAGCAGAGGTGTGCCCCTGGCTGAGGCTACAGGGATGTACCTGGTTGGGGGGTGGGAAGGGGGTTGGTGGCTGCAAGAGAATTCCCTAAACAGTCAACTAGTCCCTCTTTTATTTTTCTCTTTGAAAAAATTCCTCCTGTTCAAACCTGCTGCTTCAAACAAGCTCCTGGCCTCTCATACAGCCCAACACTCCAACCGGACAGGGGACTATCTGGGTTAGGATCTGCCAAGGCCCAACTCTTCCCAGCTGGCATCCACAGTCTCAGCAGGTACACACCACCCTTGTGTGTTTGCCACTTCATCCTTATTCCCCCCAGTGACTTCAAGCGTCTAGGTCCATCCTGGTGCTGCTCAAACCTCCCTGTTTGGCAGGGGAGGGAGCCATTGACTTGGCACCCAGTGGTGCGCCACTGACCAAGACTCCTGTGGCAGACCCCGTGGGTGTCCGGCCTGTGGCTGCAGCCACCCTGGTCCCCATGTTGGTCCCAGGAGCCTTATTGTCCCAAACCAACCTCCTTACTGTCTGATTTTTCCACGTTCTCTACAGTTTTGGCCTCCAACCTTCATAAATGCTGGGATACCATTGGCTGTTCACTCTGTTCCTCAGAAGATTGGCTGGGTATTCCACCTGTGCCCAGCGGGCAGCGGACTCTGTTCTCACCTATCTGGTCGTCATCTTCGGATCCCTCCTTTTTTTTTTCTTTTTGCTATACTGATTGGGTATTTCTTGCTTACTTATTTTCCAACTCACCGATTTGATAATCTGCTTCATTTACTCTATTATTTATTTCATATAATGTATTCTTCATTTCAGTTATTGTATTCTTCATTTCTGACCGGTTCATTTTTATGTTTGTTTGTTGTTTTTTTTAACAGATCCTGCCTCAGGTTTATTTACTCAAACAGCACCAGAGGACACCAGCTTCATGCAAACAAGAGTCCAAGGGTCACACCAGTCCTTTTGTCCTCACTCACATCAGTAAACAGAGGCCTCTACTATTGAGCCTTCATGGGGGCCTGTGCACCTTTCAGAGCCTGAGCCAGAGCCAGAGCCTGAGCCCGAGCCAGAACTTGAGCCACAGCCACAGCATAGGGCTTAGTTTGAGCCTTGACCTTAGACTTTGGTCAGCAGGCCGTGAGACTTTTGGTAATGTGGGTATGAGCATGTTTCCCAAGCTTGGGGTGAGTGATGAAGGCAAATCAAATGAGCTTGCAGCTGCCACCCTTTGGGATCTTGGGCTTGACCTCCTTAGGCTTTATGAGGTCCTTGACAGCCTTGACACATTTGCTCATAGCCTTGGTGTTGTTGGCCTGCATCTTCTTCAGGCCCTTTTTGTTGTGTTTCTTGGCAAAGTGCTTGTTCCCCAGGAACTTGGAGTCTATTCGCTTAAGAGATTTGTATCTTTGTGATCAGGGTTTCTTGATGCCATTTTGGTGCCATTTTCAGGATTGGTTGTGTATGATGTGGTTCTTGAATTCAGCCATAGCGAAGCCTGTGGCTCTTGAAGCACCTGGGAGCAGAAGAGAAAGAGCCTTTTTTATATTTTCTATCTCCATTTTTATGTTTCCTATCTCTTTATTGAAGTCCTCACTAAGTTCATCTGCTCTTCCCCTAAGGTCACTGAGCATCCTTATAACTGTTTTGAATTCTGCATCTGGTAGATTGCTTGTCTCCATTTTGTTTAGTTGTTTTTCTGGGGTTTTGTTCTGTTTTCATTTGAGACATATTTCTTTGTCTTCTCATTTTGGTGGAGTTCCTATGTTTCTTTCTATTTATTAGGTAGAGCTGCTACATCTCTCAGTCTTGGTAGAGTGGTCTTAGGTAGTAGGTATCCTATAGGACCCAGTGGCATAGTTTACCTGGTCATCCAAACTGGGTGCTCCAGGTACACTCCACTATGTGGTCTGTGTACACCCTCCTATTGTAGTTAAGTCTTGATTGTTGTCATATCAATGGGAGAGATTTATCTCAGGCATTTTGGCTGTGAGGATTGGCCACAATCAATGTGAAGGATCTGGGTTGACCCCATGGAGCAGAAGGTCAGCCCTTCCACAGGACTCACTTTAACAATGCTTTAGTGCCCAATGAACCCAACCCTTGAGTGTGTTACTTGTGGAGTGTGCTATTGGATGGTGCTTTAGCATGGTCTGAAAGCTGTCCGTAGGGTGCGTTGGATCTAGGGCCTCCTGAAAGGTGCAGACCAAGGTTAGATGCTGCCTGTGTCCTGGCCAGAGCCACCTGGTATGAGCTATAAAATGATCTGCAGATGACTGCTACTTGTGCTGTACTTGAAGGGGCCCAGGAGAAGCCAAGCTTCAAACCAAGGCTGGCTATTGCTAGCACCAGGCCTGGGACCACTTATCAAGTGGCATGGGATACACTGAGGCCCAATGCTGCTTATTTGGTAGATTTTAGGAAAGTCTTCAGCATGAGCCAAGACAGGCCATTTGTACAGAAAAGCCACAGCAAATGCCTTGGGTGGGGCTCAAATTTAGGTGGGGCAGGGTCTCAGGGAATCATCAGGTCTGGGTGAATCCTGTTAACCAAGTTGATGGAGACTGAGATGGGGCACACCTGCTGGCTCTGTTGGGAGAGGGCTCAGCAAAGAACAATGGCTTCTACTAGCACTTCTGTCTAGAAAAAATCTGCTCCTCCAGCCCTTGCCCTGATGTCAGACAATTCAGTTCTTCCTCATCTTCCTCTGGCACCTTTCAAGCTGCAGCCCCAGCACTGTAGCTCAGAGCAAGTAAGTCTGAATAAGTCTGAGGGTGGGACTTTTAAAAGGAACACTTGGAACTCCAGAAGCTCTCTGTCTCACTCAGCCCCAGTCCTCACTGGTTTTTACAGCCGGAGATTATGGGAACTTCTCTTCCTGGCACTGGAGCCATGATCTGGGGGTTCTGGTGTGGGGCTGAGAACCCTCACTCCTCATGGATGGATTCCAAGGCTGAGATATCCCTCTCAAATTTTAACCACTGCATGTGGGTGTGGGACCAGCCTGTTTGGGGTCTCAGCCTCTTTTACCAGTCTTGATGTGGCTCCTTCTCTATATCCTTAGTTGCAGGACTTCCATTCAGCCAGATCAGGTAGTTCTTTTTTTTTTTTTTTTTTTTTTTTTTTTTTTTTTTTTTTTTCCTGACCAGACAGTTCTGCATGATGGTTGTGGTGTAGTTTAGTTGTAGTTTTCATGGGACTGTGATAGGATGTGAGTACCATGTTTACCTATTCTGCTGTCCTGAAAGGAAGCCCCATAATTATCTTTTATGTTATGCTAATTTTTCTGTCTCCCAGTATCCTTTTCTTCTGTATCTCGAGCATCAAATATACTGCCTGGCTCATAGTTTATATTTAATAAATATTAGTTGAATGAATGAATCTCCATTCCCCTAAAAGAAAAATATCACTCAAGCCAAGACTGTGTGAATTACAACCTTAGTTTCCCCCCTCCTTTTCCCTACTTGTAATAATCACCAAGTTTCACTCATTTTATCTCCTAAATATCATAGGAATGCCACCCTTTTTCATTCTCACTGCTCTTGCATTGGCTCATTATTCCAAAAATCTGGCCTCCCTGCCCTTCTTCTTGCCCCCTTCAATCTACCTTTGAAAGGGAGTGAAAGCAAGCACCACCATCATGTAGAATGGGCACAAGAATAGGTTAAGTTGGGGTAACTTACAAGCCCAAGTGTTAGTAGGATAAGATACATGGTCTCATGTTCTATTATTATCCCACAGTGAGACCTGCCTTCCCGTTGGGGTCAGAAATTAGATTTTTCAATAGGGTTTCTGGAGTTGGTAGCTATGGCAAACAAGACATTGTAAGATGAGAAGGGCCCTGAGTATGAATCCAAAGTTCATCATAAAAGCTGGAGAGTTCTCTGAAACCTCTAGTCCAGTGGTGTCAAACTCATTTTTACCAGAGGCCACATCAGCCTTGTGGTTGCATTCAAAGGGCCGAATGTAATTTCAGGACTGCCTAAATGTAACTACTTCTTAACAGTTAAGTAAGAGTTCAGCACTGCCGCCAGGTAGAAACCAGGTGCCAGGCCGGATAAAACAAGGTGGAGGGCTGGATTCAGCCCATGGGCCTTATGTTTGCCACCTGTGCTCTAGTCATAGACTCTATACCAAGCCATGAGAAAAAGATCCCAGGGCTTAGATGGGGGTGGTTTAGAGCCATATGGGTAGTTTCTATAGTTGCTCTTGGATAGCTCCACTTGCAGTGTGGTATTTAGCCAGAAGCAGCAAGAGCTGTTGGCCACAGTGCACATTGCCTAGTCACAAGATAACCCAAAGCTATGCAGATATCCAACACAGAGGTAAAAGTCAATAATCTCTTCAGTAGTAAAACTCCTGGCTATCTCCCAAGTGAGAGCCTTAGAATCACCTCTTGATGGAGGGGAAACTCATTTAAAATAGTGACAAATTGTTTCCCTAATACCCCCAGGGAGATCCTGCTGGTGGCACTGGCAACAAAGGCTGGGGATATATGGCTTGTGGCCACTGGATCTTTGATTACCAGAGTTCAATGACTGCTCTCAGGAAGTGGTAACCCTGTGTCCAAGAGAGAGGCATGGGAAGTAAAGGAGGCTGTCTTACCACACAGAAAAACTAGTCCTGGAAGTGGATGGGAAGCACACAAATGCTTCTTTGAGTTGGGTCCAAGGTGATCCTCTGCATACTGTTAGCCTAGACATCTCAAAGGATGGACACAAGTAGAGAAGGTCAAGGCAAACAGTGGCTGAGACCACTGCCTGACAGAAGCAATACCTAAGGCACTGTTTGATAGTGGGATTCTGATATGATTCCTCACAGCCATATTAAGTTGGGGATGACATGTCTAGCTTTGTGGTAGTTGCCACCATTGTCACTGTGGCAATGACATATACAGTCTATCCGTATCTGGACTAAGAAAACAGAGAGGTCATTAGCTTTTTTCATGCTTTACTTACTTCCTAGGGTTGGATCTGTCCATGCCCAGCCAGACTGGGTCTATGAGTTCTCCTTGGGAATTAATCAGGCCTTATTTTATAGCCTGGAATAAAAAGCTCCACAAGATATAAGGATAACAATTAATTTACCATAAGCATTCTCTTGATATTGAGGAAGATGATCATAAGAACCACAGCAGTGTCCCCAAATTGCAGAGGATATATGTGGCAAACCCAGTATCACGGCTCTCTGCCCAGTAGGAAAGGACACCAAGTGCCACTTCAAATTTGTTGTTCATCTGCATTTGTTACCCATGCAGTAAAAACTTCCCAGAAACTCACAATGGTCAGTGCAGGTCCAAAAAAGGAATGGGGTTATAATTATATGTAGTGTGGCAGCCACACAAGTGTGCCACTCCAACCTGTTGTGGGGAGTATAATCGTCTGACAGTCCTAGTTGCTGCTCTTCTGGTTCTATTACTCTGTACAAAAGTTGTATTTCCAATAGACTATTTCCAACCAATAACTGAGTACAGTGGGGGTACTAATGCAGATCCACTCTTGTGAGTAAAAGAACTCCCTTAACAGGTGACTGGCTGAAGAACTCCCCATCAGCCTAGTCAAAACTTACTTGGAATTGCACTGTAGTCTAAAATCCTTCCTACCCAATCCCTCTTCCTTTTCCTTCATAAATGTACAATCTGCATCATGGACTGAAAGTCTCTCCTCACTTTCTCTGACATGGGGCAAAGGTAGTCCATCAAAGCCTTAAATCTATGTGTGCTACCTGAGGAGATGGACAGAAACCCCATACCTACAATTTCATCTCCAAACTATGTAGGGGCAGAGGACCTGTGAAGTATATGGGCCAGTATAAGCCAGTCAAGTTTTCTATGGTTAAGATCAAGTTCACCATAAATTACATGCTTGTGAAACTGACAAAGGGTGTAGGCTCTGGGGGTGATGGTAGCTTCTTTGTATGTCAAATGACAGCCCTTCTGGTGGTTTTGTTACTAAAGTTGGTGTGGATATGGATCTAATAGGTCACCATGGGTGTGATGGCTAACAGAATCTTTTGACTTTCTCATTGCAGATGCCTTGCTTTTATCAGGATGTGGTCCTTCCTAGGAGATAAATACATATATGACTTATTGAGTTTGCTGGTAATATAGTTTCCATAAGATATGACTTCAATAGTCTCATCCTGGGTAGCTTAATTGCCTGACTAAAGAGTGAGGCCATTAGAAGCAACCCATGAATCAATGTATAGATATATTCTTTCATTCAGGAGCAGAATGCTTTATCATCAAAAGCACCACTTGAAATTCCACCCACTGTGCAGAGCAGCCAATGCCACAGGTTGTACAATTATAACAGATGACTTAGTATTCCACTGGAATCACTCACCCATCAGTGAAATGGGCTTCCTTGTATGGTACTTAGTCTCAAAATTGAGACCCCCATTGAGCCAGTAGCTCAGGAAAAGCAGGCAATGGGGCCATCTCAGTACCTGTTGGGTGGGCAGCTACCTATTCTTGAAGTTAGCCTGAACTACAATTGAATATAAGATTTTCATTTCAGTTTTTCATCTTCTTGCACTTTGTTGATTATTAAGCTATTGACTCTCAGTTCCACATCATCCTTCTTTCTATACACTGCTCTGTGAGGCTAGGCTGGGACTCTGCACACCACATTTCTCTTTTGTCCGTGCTGCCTCTTCAGTTCTGCTGTTAAGAGGCTTGCACAAGTGTCCAACCTTTTTGGCATCTCTGGGGCACACTGGAAGAAGAGTTATCTTGCGCCACACATTAAATACACAAACACTAGTGAAAACTGACTAGAAAAATGGTTTTAAGTAAATTTACAATTTTGTGTTGGGCTGCATTCATAGCCATCCTGGGCCACATGTGGCCCATAGGCTGCAGGTTGGATGCCCCTGCAGGGAGACCGGAAGACCATGGGTCTTCACTTTGGCAGGAATGGTTCAGTAGCAGTAGCTGAATCCAATTTCCAGATCCCCAACCCCCTACCCTTTTCTCAGAAACAGTATCATCAAGGCTCCTCAGAAAAATCAGTATCAGCCAGTTGCTGGCACCCCTTTCTTAGTGGTCTGCATGTGAGTTACCAAGGTACCAGTACTAACTGAAGATGCCCCTTTCCTAGGGGTCTGGGTTTTAATTCTGAGGGCCACTCTTTTGAGCTTTTAGGTTCTCATCATTCCAAAATAATCCCTTCATTCACCCAGGTCATAGGATGGTAAATGCATCCTGCAGACCCCACTCTGTTACTTCAATGTTTCCAATTTGCATTTTCGATCCTTTAATGGCAGTTTAACCAATCTCTGCATTATCAGTCAAAATCACTAGTGCGATTTCTGTGTTTCTGACTGGACAATAAGTGATACACACATGTAATGGAATTTGGTTTAGGGCAAACCCATTGCAGGATGGAATTTAGATTTCAGAGTTACACTTTTTCCTTCAGTGAGACTATCTGTTCAACCAGGGAGTGCTGCTATCAAAATACCATCAATATAATAGAACGGCTTGCCCAACTCATTACTGATATATTACAGTCATTTAATATTGCTGGGAAAGTCCAAAATTCCCGAGGCAGGACAGTCAGGGTGACCTTCATGCTCTGTCAGGTGAAAATAAACTACCTTTTCTCCCCTAGAGAAATCTAGAAAGGAAAACAAGAATAATATAATGTGAGGCACACATAGAATTTTTAATTTCCTAGTAGTCACTATTTTAAAAAACATGAAAAGAGATCGGTGTATATTTCACCGATATTTTATATTTCAATAAAATATTGTATATTTTAAAATAAAGTATATTTTATATTTCAATAAAATATTTAAATATAGTTATTTAACACAAAAGTTCCAAAATATTAACATTTTGGCATCTAAATATAAAAATTAGTAAGTTACTTTTCATACTTTTTCAAACTCTTCAAAATAGGTTGTGTATTTTACTTATAGTATATCTCAATTCAGACCAGCCATGTTTCAAGTGCTTAACAGTCACATGTGGCTAGTGGCTGAAGAACTGGACAGTGGAGGTTTAGGGCCACCCACTGCAAGTAATGGCTGGAGTTTAGTCACTTGTTGATATATCAGGTGCTTTTAGTTCCATGGTGACCACTATTAAAAACACAATAATCTGTAATCAGGGGTCAAAGACACTGGATTTACTCACTGACTAAACCTACCATTTGCTCCTGGTAGTGGAATAAGCCTTGCACTGGTCCGAGACAGTTTCAAACCCACAATCCTGGAAGGCTGGGAAATATGAGGCTCTGCATTCACCAGGAAGGATGGCAATGCACACTACCCATGCAGCAGGTCAGTGTAATGTGTGGGGCTGACAAAACCCTGCATGTCTGTCCCAACTATGCAGTGTGACAAAGGGACCATGAACACAGCCTCATCAAAGGGGCCAATGACATCTACAGTAATTGTGTCAAGTCTCTTGGCTGTAAGTAAAATAATTTCTAAATCCTTCCAAGAAAATTAATTTACTGTGGACTTCACGGGTCCAAGAGCAATTCTTCAGGCTCCAGTATCTGGTAGGTCCAGCTACGCTGAATCCTCCCTGCACTTATGTTCCAGACTACATGGATTAGGGCAGAAAGTCAGCAATCCACTGGAAGTAGGCAGAGAACTTGGCCCAAGGCCAAGTTTGCTTTTGAATGAACTCTTGAAGGGTCTTCTAGCAGTCAGACTAGAAAATCATACTCCTGGATGGTGCAGAGGCCTGTGGGTATGGGCAGTGCCTGAGCCTTGCTTCAGCAGCATTAAGATGTGGTTAACTACTTAGCTTTCTCCTCTGGACCCTTCTCCTAAGGACACAGAAAGCTTTGGAGATTTGCTGGTCAGGCAGTGGGGAAAAATAGTAGTCTACATCTCCAAAGGGCATCTTCCTCCATCCAGGACCTCCTTGCTTTGGCTCTTCAGTTGTCTCCTTCATGCCTACTCTAAATAATCAGTCATTTTTTGTTTTCTTTCTGCAACCTCCTTGGAATGACTTAGGTTGCTTATCAGTCCACCAGACTCTGATTTTTCCATCTCTCTCCTTACCTAGCAATCCCTTTGCTAAAGACCCAGAGTCCATACCATGTTTGCTGTCTGAGGGAGACTCAGAAGGAAGTTACAGTTGTGCCCTTTTCCTGCCTTTTCATTTCTACTGAGACCTGGGAAACCTTACAGGGCCTCTTCTGTCACTCTTGGGTGGGACCTATATCAGCTCAAAAGGATTATCCTATCCTTTACTCCATGGCAGGAGTAAAGTTAGGGATGTCTTCATAGAAGACAGCATCAACTTTTCCAGCATTCTCTGAATTAAGTTCATCTGGTCATGAGTTATCACTGATGCCCAGGTTTTCATCCAAGGGTGATATAATGCCAGAGTGCCTCAAAGCAACTGTGACCACAGTAGGGACATTTCATTTTTCATTCAGTGTCTCAGGAAAGTATCTTCTTTGTGGCTATGTGAATTGGGTGCTCCTCGACTTCCACGAGCACCCAATTCAAGAACAGGACAGGAACATTTACCCTCTCCCCAATGGTCAGACTAGCCAATTTATTCAGCAAGAGGGAATCTGGCAGTAAACCCCAAATGCTGGACACTCAGTGTCCCTTATCTCACGAGTTGCTTCATTATGTAAGCAGTTCAAGCCTCAATGGACGCCTGTGACCACTGCTGTGAGTCCAATTCCCCGTTAGTACATTGAAGCTCCTCAGGCTGTATGTCCCTCACCTCCTACCCAAGCCCCTGGATGGTACACTGAATGACAGATTTCAAATCTATGACGTTAGGTTGCAATGGCACTTGGGACCAAGGGCTACTTTCTCCTACTTTCTTCTTTAGGGCTCATATGTCTCGCTGACTTGTAAGGGGGTACCAAGGAATAAAACTCTATCTGCTTTACATGGAGAACATCCCAGGGCCTTTGTGGCACATACCATGGCCATAAATAAGCACTGCAATAACATGTTCACCAGTGATTTCAGCTCAGTTAGGTTTCCTACCACCAGTCCTAGGAGGGATGTTGTCCATTTATGCTTAGTTGATCCCTTTTGTAGCTTCCAAAAGGCCGGAGCTGAAGTAAGTGGAGTTTGCCTGTTGGGCACCATCTATGAAGCAGTGGGTGAAGGCAAACAGTACACCATCATGTAAAAAGGAAAAGGTTTTAATGAGGGAAAAAGGCAAGCAAGGTGAGTCAGAAAGAACAGACCCATTCACTCATGCAGAGACATGCAAAGGCTGGGGCACTGCTGACTGTACCCTGGGGCTAAACTAAAAAATCTGAATCTGTATTTCCACAGAATAACCCTGACAACAGCCTTGCACCCAGCTCAAATCATGACTTAAATACCATCTGTAAGGGGAGCTGTCTAGGAGTAGACTGCTAGCACCTGTGACTTAGTGAGATGCTAAATTTGGGCCCAGTCATTCCTGCCAGCTGGTCACCCAGCAACTTGACAGAGGTCACAGTTGTTGGGCAATCCTGTCTGTCCCTCTACACATCAAGTGCAAATCCAAATCCATTTCAAACCTTTCAAAGGCTTACAAAAATTCTAAGCTCCAATGTGGCAACATAGGCCATCTTTGATGGTATCTCTAGTTCCACTGTCTAACTCCCTGTTTCAAATTCTATGTATGATGAAGGAAAGAATAAACAAATGTTATCTCATCAAAATAAAAAGCTTCTGCACAGCTAAAGAAAACAGCATTAAAATGAAGAGAGAAACAACTGTACGGGAAAACCTATTTGCCAGTGATACCTCAGACAAGGGTGTGATCTCCATAATATATAAAGAACTAACATGACTCCATTCTAAGAAGACAAGCAACCCAATTAAAATATGGGCAAAAGACTTGAACAGACACTTCTCCAAGGAGGACATAGAGAGGATCCAGAGACATATCAAAAGATGCTCAGTATTGCTAGACATCAGAGAGATGCAAATTAAAACCACAATGATACCACTTCACACTGGTCAGAATAACCATCATAAACAAAGCAACAAACAACAAATGTTGAGGAGAGGTTGTGGAGAAAAGCCAACCCTAGTGTGCTGTTGGTGGGAACGCAGACTCGTGCAACCGCTATGGAAAATAGTATGGAATTTCCTCAGAAAACTAAAAACAGAACTGCCTTTTGACCCAGCAATTCCACTGCTAGGATTATATCCTAAGAACCCTGAAACACCAATACAAAAGAACCTATGCACCCCAATGTTCACAGCAGCACAATTTACAATAGCCAAGTGCTGGAAGCAACCCAAGTGCCCATCAGTAAAAGAATGGATTAAAAAACTATGGTACATTTACACAATGGAATTCTACATAGCAGAAAGGAGCTCCCACTCTTTGAGACAGCATGGATGGAACTGGAGAGCATTATGCTAAGCGAAATAAGCCAGGCGGTGAAAGACAAATACCATTTGATCTCACCTTTAACTGGAACCTAATCAACAAAACGAACAAGCAAGCAAAGTATAGCCAAAGACACTGAAATTGAGAAGAGGCTGACAGTGATCAGAGGGAGAGGGGAGGAGATAATGGGGAAAAGGGTGAAGGGTTTACAGAACAATTATAAAGGACATATGGACAATAACACGGGGGAGTGGAAACAGGGGAGGAAGGCGGGGAGGACAGGGGTGGTGGGGGAAAAGGCGAACAACAGTTAAAAAAGAAAGAATAAAAAGTATGCTAACAACTCATGTTATTTAAAAATGCCATATAATTTACCAAATCCATAAATTTTTCATTAAAAAATTAATGCCACTTATTATAAAAAAAAATTCTATGTCCGAGTAACCCTGAACTCACAAATACACCTTTTCATGCCTAGATGAATGCCCCTAGCACTTTTTCTCCTAACTCTTCCAATCTGTCCTTCCTCATCAGTAAGATTCCACTTTACCTGAAAAGCCCTTGACTGACTCAACAGCACCCCTGACTTCACTGCTTCTCCTATAGGCTCCCACCTCACCCTGAGCATCTTAGCCCTTACTACACCATATACTGGAACTGCCCATTGACTAATCAATCTCACTCAACACTGAGCTTTCAGAAGGCCTAAAACAGGATGCTTGTATCTCTAAAACGCTTGTGAAATGTTTGCTATATAGTCAATGTTGAGTAGTTAATGAGAAAAAAAAATCAGGTGGGTGGTTCATTAACACTTACTCTCTCTAGCTTTCTCCATGTAAAATATGAATACCTTTTTAATGCATACACGACCCTGTATTTCAGATATCTCAGCAACATCTTCTTAACCCATGAAGAGATTGAATCCTAGAGAGGTGAAATGACTAATCCAGTTATCACAAAACTATTCTATGCTGTGGTCAAGAGTGAAATAACACAGGAATTCCTTTTTTTCCTCTTTTAGCATTAGCCATTCAAGTTCTGTATGACACTGAATAATGTTAACAGACCCTAATTCCCAGGATTCCGTGCAACCATCTTCTGTTGATACTTAATCTTCCTTACAATTTTCAACCAAACCCTGTAATCAACTTGCAAAGACCTTTTAAAATGCCTCTTCCACCAACAAAAAACCTCTTAGCATAAAAAAGGGCTTTCCTGTTTCATCATGGAAAGTTCTGAGAAAGAAATGGAAAACTAAATATCCCCAAATTAAAATCTACCATCTGGTAATAGCTATTTCAGAATAACTGGTTATCAGAGGGATCAGAGGGTTATGAGGAAAAAGGTGCTGTTTATGGTCATGGAGAAAACTGGCTCAATAGAAATCAAAAAAGTATATTGACTCTAAAAGGGTGCTAAACTCCTAGCTACCAGGAACCCTAAAATCATTATCAGATGAGAGAAATGCCTGTGAGTGAGCCCAGTTGAGTCTCAAGCCCACTGCTGCCAACAGGCTGTTCCTGTGCAGCACTGAAAACTACTGTGAAATCAAGAAAACCCAAACAAGTTACTCAAGGATAGTTTCTACTTACCACTTTTAACAGACTGTGTTCAGCTCTTTTGGCTCTGGAAGAGCCCAGAACTAAGCAAAACAGGTAGCAAAGAACCAGAAAAGTACCACAATGAAAAACCAGACAAGCAGAAAACACAAATTTTTCTGTAACAACAAAACAAAAAACATCAATTTAGAGGAGACTATCCTGCATCATTGGATTATTTTGGACTCTTAACACTTTGAAATGACCAGAACAGCCAATTCAGGCACATTCTACCTCAATCTTGTCATTTATTTTAATACTGAGATATTGACATCAATTTTTTTTACTTACATACATTTTTTTTTCAAATGGCAGGGTATGTTTATGTATATACAGACTAAAGTATGTATTCAATACGGTTTAGCAGCATTCTATGTAATTAATGTGTTGAAATCTTATAACTGGGAATGTGGACAATTGTATTTTCAAATATCAATATTTTTGCCTTTTAAGGGCCCATAAAGGATTATTTGCAAGGCATATATCCTTTGCATAGAGAGTAACTCCTTCCCCCAACCCCCACATATCATTAATTTTTTTCAATATACAATATTTAGAAATTTAAGACCAGGAGCAAATATCTGTCAGACTAATTTTTGCTTTTTCAGAGGTGCAACTTTTTAATAAAACTTTACATCTAGATAAACAATCTTCAGATTTTTGAAACTTTAATAAGACTTTAAAAACATGACTTTGAACTAAAAAAAACCATACACATTTAGCACAAATATCGTAATATGAATCAACTTCAAATCCATTTGAAAACGTGAATCAAATTACAGGTTTAGAAGTTAATAATTCACATTTAAGCAAGTTAGCGCCTTGCTGAATTCAGCCTTTGTAAAAAAGAGACTTAGTGCATATTGTAATGGCACAATGTGCTTCTGTACCATTTTGTTGATTTTTTTCACCGTATTAAACAAGATTAAACAAGATCAATTTCTTGGAAGTTGGTTGATAATGGCTAACTTTCTATGATGTGAAATTTCCAATGGGAACAGTTACCCTTTATAACAGAACACGTTCTATAGATTTATTTTCCTACCTTAAAATTTTAAAAGCAATCATTTGTAAGGATTGCATCCACATCGATTTAGCAGAGGAAGATCAAACTTTATTGAAACTGCTTGCATACAAAATATATTGCACTATAACCAAACAAATGTCAACATAAAATCCAATCTGTTGTCGCTAGTATGTACAGAGAATATTGCCCAAGAGCAGTTACATTACAAGGTCATTCTACCTTGGTTAATTATCTACAGTGTTTTAAACCAAACAGCTTACAGATGATGTGTGCAAGGTACCAATTTCTGTTTTCAAATACTATACATTCCCAGAATAAATAACTAGAAATCAACATTAATGTTTGGCAATACTTTTAAAAGAGTTTTTAATATTCTTGAAATCATGTGCAGTTTGTTTTCATTTTTATATGCTTATTTGTATGCAAGGAAATGTAACTGAAACAAAAATTCAAAGAAACAAACTCACAAAATACATCAGAGGCAGAACTTCGGTTTGTATACGGCTTTGTACAGATTCAGTGGTACCCCAACTTGGAGTTATTTTTTAAGAAAAATATAACATCTTACAGTGAAGGTCCTTCACATATTATTCCTCAGTAAATTTCACCCATTAAAAAAAAAGACTAAAAACAAAACCAAACCCAACATGTCAAAAAACAAAAGGAAACTTTCAAAAGTTATTTGTTAACCAATCTTAGTCTGCTTTCCAATTCTGCTTATACATTAGACCTAATATTTCAAAGTTTACAAAACATTTAACCTGTTTCCAGTATTTCTTAAAGTATCTGTACTTCACAGAGTAATTGTGCACACATGGAAATGACCCTCCTATCTCTGCAAAATAAGCTTGAAATTAAAGTATGAAAAACTTCACAAAATGGGGGGTGGGGCAAAATAAAATAGGCTCTAAGTTAAAACTGGTCATCAGGCCAAAGAGCAGGCATATCCTACTAACCATTCAACCAAAAAGATTTGTTCTTAGCCGAAAACATTTCAGCCTCTCTCAAATGAAAAGATTATTATGTCTTCTGTCTATAAAGACAAAATTACACATCCCTCTCAATAACACTATTTGTCAACTTCAGTGCAACAAAACATAAAAAACAAGTCCTATTCTTTATACTGCTTAACCTGATGTTTATGCAAATAACAAAATATGGAAAGCATGCATTCTTCTATAAAGTACTAATATTTGACAGGGTTTGCAACATCTTTAACATTTAGTGTTTCCAACTTATCTTCCCTGAACTCTTCATCCAAATATAATATTCCTACCTGCCAAGATATAAAAAAGGCACAGATCATACAACTTTTTTTTTTTTTTGCTAATGAAATGACAAATGTCACATCACACACATCTTACAGTCCACTAAAATACTGGAAAAGTGGACCAAAACATAAATTGACACAGGACATGAAATGACACAGTATTTCATGGACTTCTATACGAGACTGAAAATAGAAGAAGTCTAATATGATTACCATAAGTGCTATTTATTCAGAAAATCTGAACTGTACCAGTAGCTATCACCCTATGCAAGAAAATAATCTCAATTAACAAAGGATATCACTTCTCACCTCTTTAAAAAGTAAACCAAACTA
The DNA here is from genome assembly GCA_004027475.1 of Anoura caudifer. NCBI lineage: Eukaryota > Metazoa > Chordata > Mammalia > Chiroptera > Phyllostomidae > Anoura > Anoura caudifer. The sequence goes on from PVKU01007434.1 coordinate 41,148, forward strand.
AAATCCTGTCCCGAAGTGCTAAGTTTACTTAAAAGGAGTGTTTCAAAATTTCATGATTTTTTTGTGCAAATCTGAAAATTGCTGCGTATGGCCAATACCAGAAAAGTAAAATTCTTAAGCAGAATTTGTGTTCATTTCATGCCCTGTGCCATCTTGCCTACTATTTGTCTTTGGCCTAACAAAGTTTTCTATATGGAATACGAATTATGGAAACAGTATAGGAAATGTAACTTCAGAATTATGCAGTTTAGGGTACTCCATTCACAAGTGGTTGCTGACCATCCACGCTGTCTGGCTTTTCCTTCTTCTGGTTACGATCTTTACCCGTGCGCAGCCGATTACCTTCACTGGAGGTATTCTGTAATGTTTTAGTGTGGATACTCCTTTCATTATTGCAGTCAACTCTGATCTAAAACAAGTTATAGTTGTTATATACACAGACCATATCCTATTGTAATCTGTAATGGGCCTGACAAGAAATTTAAGCCTGAAGTTCAAATTCAACATGTTAAAAAAGAAAATGGGGGGTGGGTAAGAATAGAAGAAGTGCAAGAAATTAGGTCAGGTAGGATCTTTATTTGGTTTATGATTTTAAAACGCTCTTCTTCTTTAACTGGAACACACTGGTCATCTCACTGCATCCAAAGTTAGATAAAAACTCACAATCCTACCGTGTCTTCTTCTAAGCAGAAAACAGTGAGAAACAAATAGTTAAAATGAATTACTATTACTGATTACAAAATATACATGGCTATAATACTCAAGTTTAAAAGAATGGGTTATTCTTCAAAGACTATGAAATGCAAGAGAAAAAGAGACAAATTAATGCCTTCCTATTCTGACGTTACCAGGATAATAACTCAACTAACTCACTTATTAACTAGCCTTTAGTTTACAACTTCATATCATGGATGTGATTAAGTTTCTCTATACTGAGAGTTCCATTGTCTTTGGTAGAAGAATATGAGCACTGGTTTCTAGCAGCTTATATTTCAGTAAGGCAAGACAGATGATCATATAACTTGAACCCTGTCTGAAGAATAGGAATTGTATATCATATAGGGAAATCTGAAGATACTAATATGTACAGGGACTGGAATCCCAGGAAAAGTGTAAAGATAAATGTTATTTAAAAAATAATATTCTGCCCTGGCTGGTGTGGCTCAGTGGATTGAATGCCAGCCTGCAAAGCAAAGGGTGGCCAGTTTGATTCCCATTCAGGGCATGTGCCTGGGTTATGGGCCAGGGCCCCAGTAGGGGTTGTATGAGAGGCAACCATGCATTGATGTTTCCCTCCCTCTCTCTCTACTTTCACCTCTCTCTAAAAATAAATAAATAAAATCTTTAAAAAAATAAAAAACATTATAAGATTTATACAATATTTTAAATGCCAACACTAAACACTTAAAACACTAACGGAGTTCTAGTTGCTGTACAAAAGGAAAATAATATTGACCAATCAGCCTAATGACAAATATCGATCTGCTTCAAGTACATGTTTCATATATCCCAAAATGATTCACTGTAATTTCAAAGTATGTTTAAGTGTTGGGCCTGGGTGTGTGTTTTAAATGTTTTGTGTCAAGGGTTCAGATCTAATTCTCGTACTTTACATAGAAAACACCGCCTTTCTTTCAATACACCATTTTAATTATAAATATGCATCCTTTTAAACAATGTGATCACAAAGCCTAGTTCACTGAATGTTTCTGTTTAAGTAGGGAATTACAAAACTGGTACATATAAATGCCTTGCATCTTCATAAACCACATAAAAGTATATTACTTCATCCACATTTTTATTTAGGTCTCAGGTCTTTTCTATGTTGGTTCTGAAGAACTCACCAACAGGTAACAATACTTACAACTGCTATGAATTCTAAAGAACATTCTGTCAAAGGTTCTGCTCTTAAAAACTCATTTCTCACTTATTTTGGGTGTTGGTCCCAAACCAATCCACAGTCAAGATGGAACCCTAACTAGTTGGGTTAAGAATTAAGAGTCAAGGAAGTAGAGCAGAATGTGAGTTCTTGGAATCAGAAGGGTTTGAATATCACTGCACCATCTGGTAACTATGTCACTTTGGGCAAAGTACTGAATCTTTCTAAACTTCAGTTTACTTACCTGTAAAAGAGAATAGTAAAATGACTTACCTTAGGGGCTGCTGTAAGATGAAATTAGACACAGCACACACAAAACAGCAAAGGTGTGTGGACATGTTCAGTGGTAATTTCAAAATTATTTAACAATGGGATCAGTGCAGGTAATGAACAATTGATACGGCACTTTCAGAATAGAGGCTGGCTATAAACAAGCAGCTGACTTATTCAGCAGGTTCTGACTGAGTATCATCAGCCTGCCTATCATAATTATTACCCTTGAAAAAGACATCTTCTTTTCATTACTTTCCACTTAAAGAGGACACCTTATTCCTGCTACTCAGGGGAGGAGGGACCCACAGGGCTTACTGAGGTCTCTCTTTCAGTATATTCTGGGCTATTCTTTTCTTGGGGGAATTGCAGGGACCATCAATGTGATATTGAAGTCATAATGTGGTTGTTAAAGTCGTCACAAATCCTTAGACTGTATATTCCCTAGAGGAATCTTTGTATACGTGCACAAAAGACTAAGACTGCACAACTGTAATGCTGAAAGGAAATTATTTCATATATATCAAATTTACATTCTTTAAATATGTTTTTAAAAAGTAAAATAAACTCATACATTTTAAACTACTGTAATTGAAACAATTCAGATGAAAGGAGGCACATAAGTTTACCTGGAGGGATCCATCTGCTGTTCTTCCTTTTGCCTCTCTCGGATTACGTGGACGATTATCTGTTCGGGAGTGATCGTCATTTCCTATACGGACATTTTAAAAAGGTTCAATAATTACTAATTCTAACATGCTTATTGGAAGCTGTTTATTCCTATACCCACAATTTACTTAGAGCAATCATTAAATCTAAAATGTAATCAGCAACCTAGTGAGTCCAGTTACATAAGTTAATACTGTAGTATTCTACCGAAAAACAAAATATTTGAAGTCATTACAATTCTGCATCAACTGTCACAGGTCAATCTGAGCTAGTATTTAGAAGTCATGTTTGTTATGTTTAGAACCCACAAAGAAGCTGAACTTACCAGTGTTTACTCATACATTATACATGAACCATAAGGAAGGCTAATAATATTCTGTTAATAACTGGATGAATAAAGGCTGATCCTTTCCTATGGTAACCAGTATAAGAGAAATGAGGTCTTGGTAAAATGTCATTTAATCACTGAGATTTTTCACAGAACTTCAGGCAGTTTTCATAATTCATCTTTATTTATCAAGAAATGAGAACCTCTGTACCTTTGAAGCCACCTCCACGTCCTCTTCCTCCCTGTCCTCTTCCACCACCGCCACGTCGTCGTCCATCTCCTCTGCGCAGAAAGTTCTCCCTCTCTTCCTCTGTTGGAGCTAATGACCAATCACTGAGTTCATCTCTGTGGTCAGATTCTGTTTCAGAAGCATTTGATGCTTCAGAATTAGTTCCTATCGAGAGTTAAAAGTTATATACCATTGTCTGACTTAAAACAAAAAGTTAGGTTAAAAAAGCTTCCAGAGATGTTTCTGGGGTGATCCAATACTCTTCCCAATTTATAAGCCCTCCAAAGAGCATTATCACCTTCTGTTTGGTAAAACAAACTATCTTAAATTCAAAATAAAGGGTTTTAGAATGTTTGAGGTAATTTTGGTAAACATTTTTTGTTCTATTTTAAAAAGTAAAAGGTCTTTTTTAGTCATCTAAGTTCAAACCTGAGTATGTCACATCATTAAAAAGCTGTGCTCCTTTAACCATCTGCGCTCTCCGGAGGAAAAGTTGTCTACAATAGTTAAATGCAATACCTTTGCATTTATAACAAAACCTCTATAAAGAGAGTTCCTTTTAATAAGGATTGGCTAAGGAACAGAGGGGAATACACACATTTTGGTCACTTCCGAGAGGGTGGCAAAGAAGACTACCATGGCAACTGCCTTAAGGAAGGGTCTCTTGTGGGAACAGGGATTGGATGTAGCTGAATGGGGACAAGCTTGCCTGATGTTTGGTCCACAATCTTCCCTCCAATTCCCACTGGAATAATTTATTATTATTAAAATAATTATTGTAATAAACATATTATACCTGAGGGGGTGGGTTGAAGACCTAAGGAATGGGAGTGGAAGAAAAGAGCCCCATAGTGAGGTGGGACTTCAACAGCAAAAAGAACAGACTTTTGAAAGAGGGGTTAGGGGTTAGGTGCAAGGTTGGCCTTAGGAGTAGGCATGTCTCTCCCCCACTCCACAATATAAACTCTACTACCTCTCTTTTCCTCTGTTGGAGCTAATGACCAATTATAGCTTCACCATAATAGCTTCTTTCCTGTGGATCTTGAAGGCTTTCCATCTTAAAGAGTTCCTTTTTGAAATGCAAATATGTGTGAGATGGATTATACCTTATACGATCATCAGCAAGTTACATAGTAGATATACAGTTGAGCAAGAAAGACAGTAGGCACTGGCAGGTGGGGACAGTGTTCATGGAAAGGTAGTAGGAGACAAGAAAGAAGTACTGACAGAAGAGCTGGGAAGGCAAAGAGAAACTTCGCCGATTTCTTGATTGTGCCTAGGCCTGACTTTGGCCATGCCATACAAAATCACCTTATGAGCCACAGGATGCAGACCCCTGATTTACACAGTCCATCCAGCCACTATGACCAGCACATGCCTGACAAAAAAATGAGCCACAGTACACAAATGTAAAAAGTTTTGGATATACAGTAATAAAATCAGGAAAGTCCTTAGGAAAGTGATCAACATACAAGGGCTTAAGCAGATTTATCCCCAGAGCATGGACAGAACTCACACCTGCCCTGTAAACTCTATGTGTTATTATTAGGTTTTCACTCTATGTCTCTTCCAACACAATTTGATCCATTGTGAATCGGAAACCATGTAGTGAGAAATTGTTATAATGGGGTTCTAATGAATAGTAGAGATTAGCAGCTATTAACTCTAGGAACAGATAAAGTTACTGAGTAAAATGCTTAGTTTGTACCTGAAGTATATCCAGGACCGCGTCTGCCGTGCCCCCTATTTCTGTAAGGTCTACTACCTCGACCCATTCCTTGACCATCATCAGTCACATAGCCTTTTTCCTTATCTGTACGATTTGGTGGTGGTCTAGAACTAGCTCCAATCTGTCGCAACTGCTCATCAATTTGTAATCTCTCCAAACGCAACTGGTCTACTTCCTATTTAAAATATACAAGATAACAGTAAAAATAATTTGACATTTTACTTAATAATACCTTTCTCCTTTTTATCAGATAAAAAGTATACTGGAAATATTTCAGTTTCAGTTCTAAATTTATAGTAAACACTATTACATAGAATTATCAGGAAATTGAATGATCTCCTTAAAAAGAAAATTACTATAAATAACAGATTAGTGATATCCAGAATTAGAGATGTAACAAAAATACTCAGCATTAATAGAATTTAAAGTTGTTTGATTTGGCACTATTATCCAATAGAATCTGATAAAGCACAGATACGCTAGATTTGGGACTTCTTAATGATAGGACATTGAATAAGACAACTCTACAATGTATGAATACAGAAAACAGACACTTAAGGTTTAACCAGCTAACCCTAAAAATATCACACATTGTAAATTATCTGAATTGAAATAGATTTGCCAGTTAACATCTTAATTTACAAAGCATTGAGTTTGGGTCTTCTGTTTTCAAAGAACATACACTACACAGTAGGTCTTTGATGTGATTATACAATTAAAGAACAATTATTTTCAGTGAAATGGAAATGCTCATATTCCTCTTATAGGGGAGAAAACTATTTAATAGCTGATGAAAAAAGTTAGGTCTTACATCATGCCTTGCAAACCTCAAAGAATACAACTCTGCTAGAACAAGAATGACAAATAGTATAAATTTAGTTCATCAAAATATACACCTGGAGTCCACAGACAGATTCTTACACACAGTGCTTCCAATATGTTGGGCTTTTCAAATCCATATAAAGTCTCAATTATAACCCTTGTCCTTCTTTCTGCCTATAAACATCTAATTTATGGATTATAGGGAGCTAGATCCATAACTATAGTAGTAATGGGTGTCTCAGTCAAGGAGAGGCCATCAGAGACTGTCTACCTGAACACTCGCTGGAGAAGCCCCTGAAAAGGTAAGTTCCTAAAATCTTAGTAGTGGCAGTTTCTAGAAAAGAAAGGGCAGGTAAGGATTTGGGTGTGTATAATCTGAGCTCTGAACTAGAATCAGTTTTACAAAGGACTTGGATAAAGAAGAGATTGCAGCTGAGTGAGTGACTTACTACAAAAGTACAGTTATAGCTCATGGAATGGGTATATCTTGTAAAACAGAATGGTAATCCAGGTTTTCTCACTGGGGCAAAGCAGTCACCTTTTGGTGAAAGATGCCAGGCCCAATCAAGTGAAGATCTGGTGATAGAAAGAATGGCAGCAGGACAGCTGCTGATAACCAAAAAAGATATTGTGAATAATAAATCAAAAGATCTAAGAAAGAAGATTAGTCAAAAGCAAAAGGGATTGATAAAAGGCAATGCTAACTCTCCAGGTCTTCATAATTAATTTAAGATAAGAATAGGAAGACACATACAACAGATTACACATAAACATGTTTTAAAACAAAAACAAATAAGCACATCAATGGAGTATCCTACCCATGGAAGCCTTGCTGGATAAAACTTACCCACTTTCAAATATTAACTGACCATCATAAAAATGAATGACATGCCTAACTATTGCAATTTTCTTCCTTTTTTGCATACAGGTAGAAATTATTTTATTTAAGAAAGCAGTAATGAATTCTTAAGATAGCATTATAAATAAAATAGAGTTGGGCTACTTTAAAATATCATTTAGTACCAGTTACATTATAATTTTGATACATATGGATAGAAAGAAATTATAAAAGTGACACAGAGAAGACTCCATTTCATTGACTTACAGAACATTTTGGACAAAAGAAATTTTAAAAAGCATCTAGTCTAGGAGAGTGACTTGACTTAAGTCACACAGCTAGGTCATGGCAGAAGAGACTCTAGAAGCAAATAGCTGGACTGCCAATCCAGTGCTCTTTCCATTTACAACTTATTGCCCCCTGGTTGCTGCTTTCACGTTTGCAATCTAGAGGAGGCATAAATGCTACAAACGCTAACTAAAATAAGCACTTACAAGAAGACACAAATCGTTTCTATTTTATATAATAGAGTACAGCGAAAAATATGAAGGGTAGACATTTAAAAAAAGACTTCATGAAACACTGGGATTTCCTTAATAAACGACATAAAAGGGACAACAAAGGCAAGTGGAAAAGTCACAGAGGCTAGAAAAGATCAGCTGAATGAATAAGCTATGTATATGCAGGATTTACCTAAATCAAGTGTAAGGGTTTAACAGAAGAATAATGGGAAATAGGATAATTTATTGAGAACTGGGATACTGGTCCTTAAATTTATAATGATGAAAATTGACTTGGGTTTACAGAAGAAATATAATAAGCTAAACAAAGTGAGTATTTTCTCTATTACTTTTTACAGCTCATTCATTGTAATCTATAGAATGAACCTTAATTGCTAAAAGGTTTACCATGGAGTTTTTACATTTTAATGCAAAAAGAATTAGAAATTAAAGATTTTTCTATTCTTACCTTTAAATAGTTCAGGTGATAATCCAAAAGAATAGTGGCATTAGTGATGCTGTCCTTTGTTCCCACAAAAACAAATGGTACCATACCCTGGAAAATAAATGGCAACAACCACCCTATAATATTAATGATGGATTAATCTGAAAAATGCAAATAATGACTCAATCTCTAGCACAGGGTCTAACAAACAGTAACTATACAGATGTTTGTTGAAAATATAAATCAATACATGAAAACAAAAGTAGCTGGTATATTTTACACATTTACTGTGAATAAAGACAGATCAATATAACAACCCCCTCAATGCATCAGGTTATTACATTTCTTAACACTAAAATTAAATGTTGTCAAAATCAGAAATTATATAATTCAAAACTATACAAGCTTTAATGTGAGATGTATAAACAAAATGAATACTCTAATTCATCTAGAATTTTTTTATCAAAATCAAATTCTTTTAAAAAATCATTCATAATTAGATACTAAGGTACAAAAGTAAAAAAACTAAATCATTTTTGCTAACCAAGTCAACAAAGTACAAACAAAACACAAACAAAATTAGGATACATTAAAATGTACTGAGGGATTATTCTGTGAGGGAAAAAAACTGGGATATACCCATGAGCATAAAATTTAGTATTTCAATACATTTTAACAATGTGCTCTGAAAATTATAAAATGCTGAGTCATAAGGAAAGTTTCATCTCTTCTCTATGGTACTATTTTAATATAAGGATAGTTTTTTTAAAAGTACTATATTAAAATTTTATACTTCCAGCCCATCAGTACAAATGAGGAAAAAAAACCCCACTATTTCTTGCTGCAAGTTACAGAGAAGCACAGGCCAGTTGTGTAAACTAATAGCTGGCAATTATGACACTGATAGTTGAGAACATTTCAATATTTTGCTGAAGAAATACACATAGTTACTGATATTCACAAGTGACTAAAAAAAGCATATAATAGCTATGATGTGGGTATAATATTATACTTTTCTAGGCAAAGTTTTTAGGTGTTGGAAGCCAAGAAGCTATCTCTTTAGCAAGTATCACTCTTTTAGAGCTGGAACAGGATTATTTTTTCCTTCCACATGAACATGATTGTTTGATGCGGAACAAAACTGAACAATTAGGAAATATAGCTAAAGGAGTGACCTTTACCTGATACAAAAGGCACTACTTCTCACTAGCAATGACCACTTGAGGAATCAGGTGGGACTGAAAACTCATGGGCATCATGATGGGCTTTTTTTGCATCATATATATATATATATATATATATATATATATATATATATATGAACTATGGAAATTATCAGGTCCATGGATCATATCTTCTTCTCAAAAACATTTGTGACTGTTGAGTTTTTCCCCTAACTGCATCTGTTACAAAACAGTTAACAACACTATTTTCCAAAGTGTCATATAAAATGCTATGCCCTTCCTTCTGGATCATATACAACCAAAACAAGATTTGAAACCCCATGTCGCAGATTTAGTTTGATTCACTGTGGAACAAATAATTTTAAAACATCTTCTTTTAACATGTTCAAACTCCTGGTGTACCCATGTACCACCCTAAATTAAGCATATTGCTAATAGACCAGAATAGTATACTACAATGAAAAAAAGGTGAGAGTAGAATGGTGGCCTTCTATACTGACACCAAGAAAAAGTGATTCCCTGTTCTGGGATGAGAACTGACATGCCCAGCAGACAGAAATATCCAATCCACCTAAGGCTATATTTCTCTTCATAAAATGGCATTTTTGCTTTGAATCTCTTGTAAGTTATAACATTTTTCCGATACATAGTTCTCATGAACCATATAGAGGTCCCTTCACTGCACTCAAGGAACCCACAATGTGGCTGAGGTGCTACAATAGGGTCAGCACATTCACTGGAGCATGTACCCATGGAAAGCTGTATAAGGAGCAAGGTCAAAACAAGGTGGCAGGAGGAAGAGTGCTCTAGAAGGAGAAAACATATGCATCCGTCTAGAAGCAATAGACAGTATAATTGTTCAGAGACCTCTAAGTACTTGGGTATGGCTCAAGCCTCTCTAGAGTGCAAGGGGAGGAGCTGTAACAGATGATACTGGACAGGAGACCATGAAAGAAAGATCTTATAAGCAACAGGAAGAAATCTGAGCTTTCTCCGTAGGGGCAATAAATCCACATATCTACAAACATTCCTTCGCCAGCCTCCAACCTGGGTGATCATTTGTAGTCTTTCTTAACAAGGGGGATAAACATTAAAATATAAAATTAAAATGTATGTTTCAAGGAATGTTTTCCTACCTGCCAAGCCTTGAGTTCAGGTTTCTGGGATTCCCCTGCTACAATTGATGAAACCACTAACACCTAAAGTAGTATAAGGAATGCAAGTGATGTATTTAACTATAAGAAATGATCTGTACACAGAAGCCTGAATGCAGGACTTTCACTGTAGGACTTCCAAACTGATTTCTAAACAGTTAGACTAGTTCAAATATTGAAAACCAGTTTGTAAAATATGGTTTTTAGTAGTAACAAATGCATCTAACAGATGGTACATTTTGAGCTATTACAACATGCAAAATTTCAAGAGATAAGGCATAAAAAAATTAAAGTACACCCTCAAAAGAAAAATGTGACCATTAAAAGCAACCCCATATTTTAGATTTACAACAAAAGTTTTGTCACTGTGAATGAACTGAAAAGTAGGTATCACTTTTGGTTTGTAGTATCTCATAAGCTAGCAATCAGATTTGAAAAAAAAATACAATATGAGTAGTCTATTAGCCTAACCACAGAAAATACCTGTAACACCAATTATAACACCTGAGTAAAAGAAATTACTTTTAGTGTAATTCAAAGTGACCAATATTTCTTACCCTCTGAACTTTTGTACTGTTAGGTTGAGAAAAATGAGTGCTGTTTTCCTTTATATCTATATGTTTTTTTTCTTCTGAGGAAGTAGATCCAACCCTTGAGTTACTGGAAGGTAGGGAATTTGGTGGTATAATTTCCTTCATAAAACACACAAAACACAAGGGAAAAAAGAACCAATTTTTAAGGCTTTATTTAGCTCCATTGCAGTATCAATGATCATATTTAAGAATATAAATAATTATAAACAGTTTTAGTAAACAACATAGAGTGGAAAATTCATGCAGTAAAAAGTAAAACCCCCAAAACATTTCATCCCAACCAAAAGAACCTTCCAAAAAACAAAACAAAATTAGGCAATATGTGAAAATTATGACAATTTGGGTGGATTTCATTTTAAACACTGTACAGAAGAGCATGCCCTCACCTCCCCCAACCCATACAATACTTAAATATACACATAAACTAGAAAAGCCAAAGAATAAAAGCCAGAAAACCTAAGAAGTATCCCAACTTGTCTCAGTCAGTAACATTAAGTGATATTTGAAAAGTGCTTTACACTTTTTAAAAAAATTACAATAAATTATTTTAAAGACTGAGAAATAAGACTTAAAGGGGTTAAAGTAACTAATACAAGGTAACAGCATTAGAGAATAGACAGAGGCCATTATCTGCAACTACATCATTAACTGGCATGTCTCATAATCAGAATTTTTATATCCACATTATGTGCATATCACAGAGGCCTCTAAATTAATGTCAAATAAAACAATAAAAAACTTTTCTCAGGCAAACCAGAAATATATGCACTAGAACATACCTCTTCTTGTGGAATATTTTTCTCATTTTCGGCCTCAATTCTCACCCTCACAACTCCTGACTTGTCCACAATCTCCTGAATCAGTTTTCCATTTTTTCCTATTACTTTGCCTAAGTTAAGAAATGAATAATTCATGTTTGGTTTTAAGAATGCCTATCTTAAACCAGTAAGCACACCCCACTGTAAACTATCATGTTATTTTACATAAAACTGCAAGACCAAAACAGTCTTTGAAAGAAAAGAAACAGTTAAAGTGGCTTTCCATTTCATCAGGTCATTGTTGTTTACACTTCTTTGTTTAGGTATTAGAGTTGATTAATACTCATGAACTGACTGGATAATTCTGAATTTTTAAGGAGGTTCAAAGACAAGCTCTTCTTTTGCACAAAAGGATATACTTTAAGCTTGCTAGTACACTGGTGTGTATCATTCTTTTTTTCAAAATTCTATTTAAAAGTTAAGAAAATGATAGATAATAAAAATGCATCTGCATATTTATTTGACAATTTCAAATCTATCTGTACCTGATTTAAATCTGTTTCTTTGCTCATGCTAAATACAGTCACACACTGCTTAACAATGGGGATATATTCTGAGAAATGCTTAGCTGGGCGATTCTGTCATTGTGCAAACATCAGAGTGCACTTACACAAACCTAGATGGTACAGCCTATTGATTCTAGGCTACAAGCCTGTACAGCATGTTACTGTACAAAAGAACAATAGATTAAATCAAAGTATAAGAAAAAAATGATGCAATCAAGAGACTCAAACATGAGATGTATGAGGCTGCTGCTGGCATAACATGACATACTGTTTTACAGCAAACTTTTTTTCTTGTAAGTAGAAAGAGTACAGTCTAAAAGAACGATACAAAGTACAGCACAGAAATTACATAAACCAGTACCATAGTTATTTCTTATCAAGTATTATACACTATACATCATTGTTTTCCTATATTTTATATGACTGTCAGCACATATCTGTTTATACCGGCATCACCATGAACACATGAGGAATGCATTGCACTATGTCACTAGGCAACAAAAATTTTTCAGCTTCATTATAATCTTATGAGAGCATCAACAAGTATATGTGGTTTGTCACTGACCAAAATGTCATATGCAGCATATGACTGTATTTTTAGAATTTTATATGACACATTTATAAACACTCCTCTAAGTTTTTAAATGGCTTAAGCAGCTATACACATGTCTAACAGAAGTGCACATTCTTCAGGCCAATGTGTTAACAGAATACTACTCCTGTACATTAATCACAAATTATATCAGTATATTAAAAGGTGAAAAGATAAGTCAGAGTAAAAGATTAAGAAATCACACTTTAAAATAACTCAGAAACACAATGAAAAAGCTCAAAACCTGTTTAAGATTAAGTATTATTAACAACATCTGTTAAAGCTCCAAGATGTCAGGCACTCAATTCTTTCCCGCAGTTTATAAAATTCGGTCATATAATTAACTGGGAATTCATAACCTTCATCATGCATTAGTGTAAAGTGACACATTACAAATGTAATAATTACTGCATCTGGAAATCTACATGTAAATTACTTCTAATTCCAAGTGCTCCCCCAAACTACCCAAAGCACTCTTGCACTGGCCATGTTCATCATGTGCTTGCCCCACCCTCTCATCTAAGGAAGGGATGGGGAAATATCTGGAAGCCCAAAAATTATTTTAAGACAGTCTAAAGGTAAGACTCCAGGGAAAGCCTTCTCACAACAGGATCGTGTGGTTCTTCTAATCAGCACTGCTTTAGTACTCATACTGCATGTGGTACCTTCACTCACCTGGATAACTCTGACTGACCAGTGGTCAGGGATCAGAACTAACACTAAAACAGGACTCCTGACCTACGTGCTTTTGGCAGGTATTTCTGTTCTTCTCTTCAAATGTAAAGGAGTAGCAGTACAATTTACAATAGCCAAGTGCTGGAAGCATTCTAAGGGCCCACCAGTAAATGAATGGATCAAAAAACCATGGTACATTTACACAATGGAATATTATGCAGCAGAAAGAAAGGAGTTCCCACTCTTTGAGACAGCATGGATAGAACTGGAGAACATTATGGTAAGTGAAATAAGCCAGGTGGTGAAATAACAAATAGTATATGATCTCACCTATAAGTAGAACCTAATCACCAAAAAGCAAACAAAATATAATCAGAGACATTGAAATTAAGAACAAACTGACATTAACCCAATGGGAGGTGGGAGGGGATAATGGGGGGAAGGGGGAAGGGTTGTCAGGAACCTCTATAAAGGACACATGGACAAAACCAAAGGAGGGTAGGATTAAGGGTGGGAAGTGGGGATGGCTGGGGTGGTGGGGGGAAAATGGAGACAATTGTACTTAAACAACAATAAAAAAAAGAATACTGTAAGAAGGGGAAAAAGAATGTGAGCTAACAGAGAAAGAATGCTTTTGAGAGAACAAAGGAGAAATAGTAAGAGTAAGGAATAGTAGCAATGACTAGCATGTGGAAAAATAGTATCTACAGTGAATATAAGGGTAGGAAGAAGGCAAAGTAGAGTAAGACAAGGGAAGGGTACAAGGTGAGATTTAAAACAACAATAAAATAAAAAGTAATATAAAATCTACACGAAAATTTAAAAAATAAAAAAAAGTAAAGGAATGAGGGGAGTAGAGAAGGTACATGGAAACTTCCCAGTTTGTTTTTAATCTATAATGCATATTTTCATAAATTAATGATGATTTGAATAAAGCTCTAAATGAGTTAGCAAAAAAATTGAGATTTAGGCACATGTTTCTATTAATATCTTAAGTATCCTAAGTACTGTGTGTTAACTATCACTGATGGAAAATTAAACCAATTCACTGTCAAGGTATGTGAAGGAGCAAATATTTAGGAAAAAAAAGCTAAATCACTATACATATTAAGGGTTTGTAAAAAATAAAGAGATCGTAAATCACATTGTGAGCCTCCAAGAAAACTCATGCAATATAGGGAGCCATTCTGCATGGGAATGTAGCTCAGCCTCCATGTGGAAAACCAGTGGGGAGCAAGGTCCCAGCACACAGGAGCCACGCCCACAGATAGGTTCTCCTGTGGGAAATCGGGCCTGCATTGTACCTAGACTGCTATGAGACTTGCTTTTGCTAAAACTCTCTCACCCTGAATTGAAGCAGCAAGTACTTACTGTAACTTCCTAAAGTCTGTGCTAAACCTCCCAAGTATGGGGTGTAACCAGTTCAACCACTTTTCCCCTTGATATGTAACATCCTTCTCTTTGAAGTAATTAGCAACATTCTTTCCTTTGTTATCTGTAAAAGGTAATCACCTGCAGTGAACTTGGGCATAGTACATGAGGACCATCCTCTATGTAATATACCCAGAAAAGCAATAAAAGCCTGTCCAGGCAGGGGCTGGAGCCCTCTCGCCTTCTCTTTCTCTCTTAGAGAGTGGCCGTGCTGTCTCTTTTTCTCCACAGGACTTCTGTTGTCCGTGTGTATTTGTTCATAGCAACCACAACACACATAGATCCTGCCAGCCAGGATCTGCATCAATAAAATACTTATTAGACATCTCCTAAAGATCTGACCTGCCAAATCATATTATATAAGAATGATTTCTGAAAACTCCTAACATTCCTAGTGTTGAAGTAGATAATCTCATTTTACTAACTAGAAGGAAAACAAAAATCAGGCTGATGGTACATCAGCAGGTTTTCCGGTGAAAGGTGAGTTCTGGAACCCTCTTCTGTAAGACAACAGGTTTCTTCTGTATTTAATAGCAAATAATGCAATTCTACATTCCACAGTTATTTCAAACCCCCAGTGGACAGCTTAGTACAATTCTGCTCTACTGAACTGGATGAAATTGTTTTGAATAAGGGGATGGAAAAAGAACTAACATTTAGGGTTCCCTACTATGCCCACAGCTTAAGTAATATATATCTATATACTGATATCTAGCTATCTAAATATTCCTACTTAATCACCACAACATCCCTGTGTGGTGGACACTATTATCACATTTGTTTTAGAGGTGAGGAAAGAAAAAGTCAGGAGGGCTATGTCAGTTGCTAAGGTGAAATAGCTACCAAAAAATGAAATAAGATTGAACTTTCCCCCATCATCATGCTATATCCAAAATGAACTTTAATGACTCCGACACAGTAAGTTTCTAATTGTTAAATATTGCTTGACAAACTGTAAAAAAGAGGAGAATAAATAGCATTCATAACACCCCTCTGAAGTAATCAGGTAGTGTGCACAACTGGTGTGCAAGTTACCTCAATAACATTACATAATCATGTTCTTGTTTGTAGTATATAATTGGGTGAATAATTATGTATTATTTCACTAGTACTTATACCATTTCTTCAATACAACTAATTTTCTTGGGAGAAAAATACTGTTCCAAGTGTTTTTAAATGGTATAGGAAGATGGTTATAATTTTATGCTGACAAAAAGCAGACTAAGTAGGACTGAAACTGTGAATGAAAGGTATAGGAAGTCTTTATTTTTTTAATTTTTAAACTTTCCAAAGGGTATGGCTTACTTTTTATAATTAGTCATGATATAAAGTTTAAAAAAACATTATAGGTAGCATGGTATGTCCAAATTTTATTTATATATTAAAAACACAGATAGTGTTTTTGATAAAACTGCACCTTGATACCTTCTATTAAAGATACCTGCAGTGTTTGAGAATGTTAGTGAAGAGTTCCTTCAGTTGCTGGTACTCATCATGGTCAGGAAACAGCAATCAACAAGTCAAAATGAAGAATGACCACTGATGGCTAAGGAAACCATCAAGAAAATGAAAAGACAACTTACTGAATGGGAGAAGTTATTTGCAAATGATATATCTGGTAAGGGGTTAATATCTACAATATATAAGAGACTCATCCAACCTACCATCAAAATATGAAAAATCCAATTAAAAAATGAGCAGAAAACCTCAACAGATTTCTCTAAAGGGGACATACAAATCACTAACAATCATATGAAAAGATGTTCAACATCTCTGTCAGAGAAATGCAAATCAAAACCACAGTAAGATATCACCTCATACCTGTGACAATGGCTATTATCAAAAAATCAACAAACAAGTGTTAGTGAATATGTGGAGAAAGGGGAATGAACCCTAGTGCACTGCTGGTGGGAATGCAGACTAGTGTACCACTGTGGAAAACAGTATGGAATTTCCTCAAAAAATTAAAAATCAAAGTGCCCTATGACCCAGCAATACCACTTCTGGGTATTTATCTGAAAACAAAACACTAATTCAAAAGGATACATGCACCCCTATTTTCATTGCAGCATTATTTACAACAGCTAAGATATGAAAGCAACCTAAGTTTCTATTGATAAATGAATGGATAAATATTCATGTCACACACAAACACACAAAATATTACTCAGTTGTTAAAAAGAATGATATCTTGTTATATTTGCGACAACATACATGGACCTAGAGGGTATTATTCTAAGTGAAATAAGTTAGAGAAGGACAAATACTGTATAATTTCACTTATATATGGAACCTAAAGAAAACAAAACAAACAAACAAAATAAAACATAAACAGCCCCACAGACACAGAGAACAAACTAATGGTTGCAAAACTGGAGGGGAGTGGGGGATGGGTGGGGAAAACATTACCATTCAAGTTGTAGAAAGCCCCAGAGACATTTGGAGTTACTTATAGTTACTATATTTAAGTAACCTACATTCAGATTTTCCACTCTGAGATAATTAAGAATGCTATTAGTTCCATTGAAGGCATCAGATATCAACCTATTCCAAATTATAAAGGCCCTCAAATGCTATTTATGTTGAAAAACACATTTTCAATTTTAATATACATAAAATATACAAGAGGCTATGCAAAATGTATCTGTCTTGGCAGAAGTATGTTAGAATTGTATTTCATATATTTTCTAAATGTAATCTTTAAGTATCATATTTACCAAATATTTGCTGTACACTGTAGCAACAGACCATATTTCAAAGATCAAGCTTCAATTCAGTAAGTTAAAAAGGAAGGGTCAAGTCAAGGAACATGTATAAAGGACCCATGGAAAAGGACAATGGGAGGGGGAGGGTTGAATGTGGGAAGAGGGGTGGGTAGGGAAGAGTAGAGTAATAGGGAAAAAATGGGGACAACTGTAATGGGGAACAATAAAAAAATAAAATCTGCACATCTAGGGGGAATAAAGAAATCATATAGGTGTAAGTAATTTACCTAACTTTTGTATTTTTAGCGTATGCCAACAGCAATTTCTGACTCACCTACTAAGTTCCTTGGAACTTGTATGACATCTTCAGCAAATTCAAGAAAGCTTCTAGCCTTTTTCACTGCATCCTGATCCTGTTAAAAATGGGAAAAAGATATAAGCCAAAATATGAGCCATCTGAAACACTAGCTTTTATTTTAGGGGGAAAAACTATTTAGTCAAATATTTACCTCTCCATAAATATGAAATGTACAGGTATCTTCATCTAGATCAATAGCAGTGACCCCAGGTACTTTTCTAGCTTGCTGAATATTAGCACCATGAGTACCAATAGCTAGACCCATCAGATCTTCTCGTACAATAAATTGTTCATGAAATCTTGAAGCAAGCTGCCTTGAACTCTGAAGAGAAATGTGTATCTGATTAATATGCTTTATCAGCTACTGAGACAACTGTATTTAAGCCAGCCATGTAAATTATTTTGACCCTGTGTATCAGAGGCCTATAAATTAGTTTCAGTTGGAAAGCGGCAAGTTTTAGAAAATAACACCCATACACAGCATAAGCTCTTTTTAGGTTACTGAAGGTCTATGCTATTTGATATATTTTTGTTAATAGGAAAGGGCTTGTTGACAATTTTCCAAGGTAACTTTTGAAAACGTATTTGCAAGGCTGACTTAGTTAACCAATGACATCAACATCACAATGATTAGGAAGCAGATCAAATGTTCCCAAATAAAAATCAGTTCACTGAGTCTGAAAGACACAATGTTTTTTAAGTTAAAAATAAATTAATAAATAAACACCATCTCTAAAAAATTATATTAACTTCATTTTTATTAAAGGATATTGGTGTGTATACACACACACACACACCTGCATAAGTGTGTATGTATATGTATCTGTATGTGTATATCAGATATAGATATAGTGATAGATACTCTGGAAACAGTGCCATTTATATAACTTATTACTAGAGACTGTGGCCTAGACATCCCTTTGATGTACTAGTGATGACATTACAATGACATCCTCCAGCCTCTTCTCCCAACCTGAAGAAAGGGATTCATAAAAACTGTTGGTACAGGGTGAAGGGGAGGAAGATGGTGACAAGACAGGTGGGAGTTGAGCCTACTTGCTTGTGTACCCAAATGGGACATGTAACCAATCTTCCAAAGAGCAGAGGGAACAGCCAACAGAATCCCAGCTGATATGAATTCTGGAAGCCAAAGTGTGCAGAGGATGCTTAAAAACGGACAGTAAGGAGATTTTGTAGGCTGATGGGAAGGTTCCTAAGCTATGCACCAAAAGCTGCGACTGCCAAGGAGGCATTGGAGTGGTCGGGTCAGTGATAGCAGCCTACCACCTCTCTCCCCTCCCAAGGTGGAGAATTCCCAGACCCGTGACAGGAGGGACCTGGATATGCAAAGTCACTGGGGGGATAAGGAGGCAGTAAGAAACACACAGCTAGTGGTGTACGCTGGCTGGGGCAGTGGTCACTGGCTGGCACAGTACCTGAGAAATTGAGTAACAGACCTAGGCAGGCTTAGGAGGAATGGAAGATCACCAGGCAGGAAAACTGCACCGTGAGAAACTGTAGCCTGGGAAAATGCCTGCCTGGGGAACTGCCTGCCGACCCTACCCAGAACAAACAGATGCTTAGCTAAGATTGGGGTCCAGGGTCAGCCTATCTGGCATAACAGGATGCAGCTTTAACCTGAGGTCTGACAAGATGTATCAAGAACAATGGTCAGCAGAAATGGCACCCAGCAACCAGCTCTAGCAAATCAGACCAACACCCTAACCAGTTACCCTTCTCAGGTTTTGGCACTTAAAAACCCTGCCCTATGAACAACCTAGCGAGTCTTAACCTCCCTTGGGTGGCTCCCCAACCTCTCCTGGTTGGCTACACTTTCCCTTCTTATTCCCAGCTAATAAACCCTGCTCCTTGGCTCACTGTGTCTGTCCAGTTTCTTGAGCTACTCTGACCTAACACTGGGGAGTAGGGTGACACCTGGAAGTGGGAGAAGGGATGGGCCACAACTGGCTGTGACCCAAAGAGACACTGGGCTGGTCAGAGAGTTGGACTATGTGGAAAGTCTGGCTTTTGTTGGGAGCAGCAGGTGGCACCCAAGGGGAATTTTCTCAAGAAAAAGAACTGAGCATCCAAGCAGGGACTTTGCAGGCCCAGAGGCCAGGCCAACAAAGGGAGGTAGGCAAGATTTGCTCCCACTCAGCGCACCTTTGGACTAATCAAAGGTTCCCAAAATGAGGGGGATTATCTGTCAGCCTGGTGCTCTGAGGATGTGGGCTGGGAAAAAGGCACCTGTGATTGTTGTAGCCCATACTGAGCCCACATTCTTGCTGAACCAGAGGAAAAGAAAGTAACTGAGCAGAGCCCAGACCCCCTGGGCCTGCAGGATCTGGGAAGACATGCAAAACTGGTCTGACAAGTGTAAAATCAGCAGGAGGCTTTTTTTTTTTTCTGAGGCTAAGATAGTAAGACCTAGAGCTGTGAACTATGAGCAAACCAGAGAGGGATCCAGAAAGAAGTCAGACAGAAAACAGCTGAGACAAATTTCACTTTGCTACCTTTCAGAACATGCATTTTTTTTATTTCTCTTCCTTCCATTTATGTAGGTTTCTTCATTTGTTTTTGTTGTTTGATTTGTTTTTTTGTTCTCCCTTTCATATTGCATTTTAATTTTTCTTCTTTCACTCCACTCATATTCCAAAGAACACACTATTCTTGGTCTTACATTTTTTATTATTTTTATTCAGATTATATATTTCTTATCACACTATTGTTATTCCAAATGCCATCTAGCATCCTTCCCTGGTCTTAATCCATTTCACAATCTTCCTGAGCTTTATTACTATTGTAGTTAACTTTACTCTCTTGCACACTATGCTAAGTTTCTATCCCTTACTCTCACCATTTCTCATCAATCTAAACTCTAAGTGCTCTGCTTTCTAATGTCAGCTCACATTCTTTTTCCCTTCTAATAAGAGTCATTTCTTTTTCACCTTTTTTTTATAAATAGTGGCAAGTTGGGTGAAATATCATAGTTATTGCAGTACTTCTCCAAAGGAGCTCCTATTTGTTCAGTACTTTAAATCCTACAGAATACTCTCCTGTTGTCTTTACTCTAAATCATCTTTGCCCTACCAATGATCAGTTGAGTAAGGAATTTTTATTTCATTGTTTTCTCTCTCCCTATTGTTTTCCCTTTCTTTTCTTTCTTTATTCCCCCTCTCTCCAACTGGGCTTTACTCCTTACTCTTGTTACTTTGTTTCCCCCAGGCTCTCATAATCATTTTTCTTTACTCCAGAGATCTCATGTACAGTTTCTGCATTTCTACAATATTCTTATTTCTGTTTCAACTATATTAAACTTCATTCAGCATTTGCTGCTGTGGTTTTTCTGCAATTTTGCTCCCCTTGGTCCAGTATATTTTCAATTTTACTTCAACCCTCATAGCATACTCCTTTTCCCTCTTATTTACCCCATTGTTCCCACCATCCTTTCATGTTTTACTTACATTACAAATTTTGTTCTCTCCCTTTCATCACCTCAGTTCCATCCCAACTCTTACCAATTCTCCTCCCTCTTACCACAAAAAAAATTCACCCTCTTTCAGTCATCTCATATTCCCTTTGTCATCTCTTATAATATCCACAATCTCCCTTCATCTTTATTAATCTTAGTTCAGTTGTGGTTGAGACAGTTGTGGTAGGAGGGTTCTTTTTGCTGGTGTAGGTTTGCTGGTCTGGAAATACTGCTTTGTTAACCAACACCGGTACAACAGCCTACCAGACAAGGTGGGAGTTGCGAATACCAATAAATCTGCTGGAGGGGAGAACCCACCAACAAAGAAGCAACCAACAGGTAAAGCCCAAGTACAACAAGAGAGCACACACAAACAGAAGAAAGGGCAACCCTAGAGCATCCACACAAGGAGATCAAAGAGACCACAAAACTGAGTCCCACAGAACTCCTACCATGAAGTTCGCCCCATGAAGACAGCTGGCAAAGAAGAGCATCTGGAATCACAGAAACAGACAGAAAGCGTCATCTAAAATGGGGAGACAAAGTAAGAACCCACAATGGAAAGGAATGGAAGAATCCCCAGTAAGAGAGCTAAATGAAATGGAAGCAAGCAAACTATCAGATATAGAATTCAAAAGAATGGTTATAAGGATACTCAAAGAACCCCCTGACAACTAAAAGGAACTGACTGTGAACTACAATAGTATGAAAAAGGAAATAGAAAATAAAAAGAAGAACCAAAAAGAAATGAAGAACACAATAACTGTAATAAAAAATACACTAGAAAGAATTACAATGAGTCTACATGAAGCAGAGGACTGAATTACTAAGCTGGGAGACAAGGTAGAGAGAAATACAACATAGACCAGCTTCACAAAAAAAGACTCAAAAAATATGAAGACAGCTTCAGAGAAATTCAGGACAACATGAAATACAAATTTGAATCATAAAATGTGATTCAAAACAATGATTCAAAAACAAATTTGAAATCATAGCAATCACAGGAGAAGAAAAAGAGCAAGGGATAGAAAACCTGTTTGAAAAAATAGTGACAGAAAGCTTTGCTAACCCAGAGAGGGGGAAAGCCATGTCAACTATAGGAAGCACAGAGGGTCCTAATCAAGATGAACCCAAAGAGGCCCACTCCAAGACACATCGTAATTTAAATGACAAATTTTAAAGACAAAGAGAGAATCTTAAAGGCAGCAAGGGAGAAACAGGAAGTACGGTAACATACAAGGGAGCTCTGATAAGACTAGCAGCTGATTTCTAAACAGAAACACAACAAGCCAGAAGGAAATAGCAAGAAATATTCCAAGTAAAGAAAAGCAAAGCCCTAAACCAAGACTACTCCAGCCAGCAAGCCTGTCAATTAAAATGGAAGGTGAAATAAGGAGTTTCCCAGACAAAAGAAGGCTAAAAGAATACAGCTCCACCAAATCAGTACTGCAACATGTGCTAAAGGGGCTACTTTAAGAAGAGGAGGAAAAACAGTGAGACAGAGAGGAACACTGGTACAAAGGGAAAAAATGGCAATGAGTAAGTACCTATCAATAATAACCCTAAATGTTAATGTATTAAATGCTCCAGACTGAAAGTGAAGAATTGGGAAAAAATATTTGAGGCAAATGCACGGGAAAAAAGAAGCTTGGGGAGCAATACTTATATTAGATAAAATAGACTTCAAAACAAATGCCATAAAAAGAGACACAAAAGGACACTTCATAATACTCCAGGGAAGAATCCATCAAGAAGGCATAAAAATTATAAACATGTATGCCCCCAACACACCCAAAAATATAAGAAAAATCTTGGAAGACTTCAAGAAAGACACAGAAAGCAACACATTTACAGTAGGAGATTTTCATACCCCACTATCAACAATGGATAGATCTTCCAAACACAGTATCAACAAGGATATTGCAACACTGAACAATGCCCTAGACCAAATGGACTTAACTGACACATAGAACCTTTCATCACAAAGCAGCAAAATACACATTCTTTTGAAGTGCACATGGAACATTTTCAAAGATAGACCACATGATTGGACACAGAAGCCTCAACAAATTCAAGAAAATTGAAATCATGTCAAGCATTTTTTTCTGACCACAAGGGACTAAAACTGGAAACCAACCTCAAGGGAAAAACTCAAAAACACTCAAACTCATGGAGACTGAATAGCATGCTATTAAACAATGAATCGGTCAAGAATGAGATTAAGGAAGAAATCAAAAAGTTTCTGGAAACAAATGAAAATGAATTGAAAACATTCCAAAATCTATGGGACACAGTGAAGGCAGTCCTAAGAGGGTAATTCATAGAGATACAGGCCTACATAAAAAAAAAAAAGAGATAGAAATATTAAAAAAAAAAAAACCTAACCCTACCTCCACTTATGGTGTTCTTCCACTGTAAGACATGGAGGAACAAAAATAAACAAAGCCCAGAGCAAGTACAAGGAAGGAAATAATCATTATTACGGCACAATTAAATGACACAGAACTAAAAGAACAATTCAAAGGATCAATAAATCCAGGAGCTGGTTATCTGAAAAGACAGACAAAACTGACAAGTCTTTCACCAGAATGATCAAGAAAAACAGAGATGACCCAAATAAACATAATCAGAAATGAAAGAGGAGAGATTACAACTGATCCAACAGAAATACAAAGGATTGTAAGAAATCGCTATCAAGAAATGTATGCCAAGAAATTTGAAAACATGGTTGAAACAAACCATTATCTAGAAACATATAATCTTGCAAACTGAATCAAAAAGCAGCAGAAAACCTGAACAGACTGCTGTCAGCTGGTGAAACTGAAGCAGTAATGAAAACACTCCCAGCACACAAAAACCCTGGAGCAGTTAAGTTTCACAGGATAATTTCACAAAACATTTAAGAGCTATCCCCTATCCTTCTCAGACTATTCCAAAAAATTCAAGAAGAGGGGAGACTTCCAAACTCTTTTCATGAGGCCAGCATCATCCTAATCCCAAAACCAGATATAGATAGGAGAATGAAAGAACACTACAGGCCAATATCAACGATGAACACAGATGAAAAAAATCCTCGATGAAATATTGGCAAACTGCATCCAGCAATACATTAAAAAGATTACACACCATGATCAAGTGGGATTCGTCCTAGGCATGCAAGGATAGTACAATATCCCCAAATTAATAAATGTAATGCATTGCAGAAACAAAAGGAAAGAAAAAAATCACATGGTCATATCAACATTGGCAAAAACCCATTTGATAAGGTACAACACCTATTTGTGATAAAGACATTCAGCAAAGTGGGAGTACAGGGACAATTCTGCAACATAATAAGGGCCATATACAAGAAACCTATAGCCAACATCATACTCAATGGGTAAAACTAAAAGTTTTCCCACTAAGGTCAGGAACAAGACTTTAACAAGATGTCCACTGTCACTACTTATATTCCACATAGCACTGGGAGTCTTAGCCACAGAGATCAGATAAGATGAAGAAATGAAAGGCATCTATATTGGAAAGGACGAAGTAAAACTGTCATTGATTACAGATGACATGATAGTGTACCATAGAAAACCCTATAGACTCCACCAGAAAACTACTTAACCTAGTGTTTTTGGCCAAACATCAGGATACAAAGTCAATATTTAGAAATCAAAGCCATTTTTGTACACCAATAACGAAATATCAGAAACAGAAACCAGGGCAAAAATCCTATTTGCTACACGAATAAGAAAAATAAAGTACCTAGGAATAAACCTAACCAAGGATATAAAAGACGTGTACTCAGAAAACTACAGAAGACTGAAGAAAGATATTGAGGAAGACACAAATAAATGGAAACATATATCATGTTCATGGAGTGGAAGAATAAACACCATCAAAGTGTACCCAAAGCAGATTATATATTCAAGGCAATTCCTGTTAAAATGCCAATGACATATTTCATAGATACAGAACATATACTTCAAAAGTTTATATGGAACCATAAACAACCTCGAATAGCTGCATCAATTCTGAGAAAGCAGTACTAACTTAGTAGGAGGGATCACAATACGTGGTATCGAAGTATATTGCAATGCCACTGTAATCAAAACAAGTCTGGTACTAGCATTAAGAACAGAAACAGATGAATGGAACAGAGGATAGAGCCCAGAAATAAACCCATGTCTCTATGGTCAATTAATATTCAACAGAGGGGGCAGAAGCATACAATGGAGTAAAAATAGCTTTTTCAACAGATGGTGTTAGGAGAGGTGGACAGCTACATGCAAAAAATGAAACACGAGCACCAACTTACACCAACAAAAAATAAATTCAAGGTGGATTAAAGACTTAAATATAAGTCATGATACCATAAAAGTCCTAGAGGAGAAGACAGGCAGGAAAAACTCAGATATTCCATGTACCAATATTTTCACTGATATGTCCCCTAGAGCAAGGGACATAAAGGAAAGAATAAACAAATAGGACTTCATCAAAATTAAAAGCTTCTGCACATCTAAAAAAAAAAACAGTATTAAAATGTAAAGGGAACCAAATGTATGGGAAAATATATTTGCCAATGATAACCTCAGACAATGGTTTGATCTCCAACTTTTTAGGAGTTCCAGCTAGGATGGAGGTATAGGTAGGCCCTTCACTTTCTTGCAGAACCAAAAGGAGGATAACAACCAATCTAAAACCAATAAACCACCACAAGTTCCAGAAAATCAAACTGCATGGAACACCAACAACCAAGGAATTAAAGAAACAGTCAACCAACTGGTAGGAGGGAGACGGGCAGACCAGCTGATGGAGAGAACCTGAGGCAAGGCGGTAGACTGTGTGGATGGGGCTGGCAGAGAGAACCCGCAGCGAGGCAGCAGAGTGTGCGGGCAGGGCTGGCTGAAAGGAAAATTGAGACTTAGAGCTGACTGTGGACTATGGTAGGGGTTGCCACAGTGGGACTCACTCCAAGTCTCACAGTAGAGTTTGTTGGAAAGTGGGGCTAGAACCCAGTAAGTGAGCTACACTATTCCCTCTTTGACCCCTCCCTGACAGACAGCACCACAACACATCAAAGAGGGTTGCCCTGCCCTGGAGAATACCTAAGGCCCCACCCCCTTACAACTTGACAGGTAAGCTGAGGCAAGGAAATATGGCCCAAATGAAAGAACAGAGCAAAACTGGAGATAAAAGCTAAGTTATGAGGAGATAGCCAACCTATCTGATATGGAATTCAAAACAGTAATCAAGATGCTCTCAGAACTGATTGATGTTGTCCGAAAAATGGAAGAACAAATGAAGGATACCCAAAGTGAAATAAAGCAAAATATTCAGGGAACCAACAGTGACAGGAAGGAAACCAGGACTCAAATCAATGATTTGGAACAAAAGGAAGACATAAATATCCAGCTGGAACAGAACGAAGAAACGAGAATTCAAAAAAGTGAAGAGAGACTTAGGAACCTCAAGGACAACTTTAAACGTTCCAATATCTGAATTATAGGTGTGTGTCAGAAGGAGAACAACAACAGCAAGACATTGAAAACTTATTTCAACAAATAATGAAGGAAAACTTCCCAATCTGGTAAAGGAAATAGACTTCCAGGAAGTCCAAGGAAGCCCAGAGAGTCCCAAAGAAGTTGGACCCAAGGAGGAACACACCAAGGCACATACATCATCATTAGGTTATCCAACATTAAAGATAAAGAGAGAATCTTAAAAGCAGCAAGAGGAAAGAAGAGTTATCTACAAAGGAGTGCCCCTAAGGCTATCAACTGATTTCTCAAAAGAAACCTTGCAGGCAAGAAGGGGCTGGAAAGAAATATTCAAAGACATAAAGGCAAGGACCTACATCCAAGATTACTCTACCCAGCAAAGCTATCATCTAGAATGGAAGGGCAGATAAAGTATTTCCCAAATAAGGTCAAGTTAAAAGAGTTCATGATCACCAATCCTTTATGATATGAAATGCTAAAGGGATTTATCTAAGAAATTGAAGATGATCAAAAACTATTAACAGCAAACTCACAACTATCAACAACTGAACCTAAAAGAAAACAAGTAAAACAAATACTAAGCAAACAACTAGAACAGGAACGGAATCAGAGAAATGGACATCACATGGAGGGATTTCAGTGGGAAGGGGTAGGAGAAGAACAGGGGGGCAAAGGTAGGGGGAATAAGAAGCATAATTAGTAGGCATAAAATAGATGGGGAGAGATTAAAAATGGTATAGGAAACAGAGAAGCCAAACAATTTATAAGTACAACCCATGAACATGAACTAAGGGGGGGAATGCTGGAGGGTTGAGGGTGCAGGGCAAAGGGAGGATAAAGGGGGAAAATTGGGAAAACTGTAATAGGATAATCAATAGAATATACTTAAAAATAAAAATATGTACACTAAAAAGTTTTTAAGTGTATTGGTAAATACCATATGATCTCATCTATAAGTAGGACCTAATTAACAAAACAAAGAAGTAAGCAAAAATATAACCAGAGACATTGAAATAAAGAACAAACTGACAGTAATCAGAGGAGAGGGGGGAGGGGGATAATGGGAAATAAAAGGGGAAGGGTCATGAAGGAACATATATAAAGGACTCATGGACAAACCAAAGAGGAGTAGGATTGAGAGTGGGAGGTGGGGCTTGGTGCAGCAGGGGAGAGCCTTGGGGGGAAATGGAGACAACTGTATTTGAATAACAATTAAAAAAAGTTGGTACAGTAATTAAATTAAATTGAATAATTAAAGAATGTGAAAGATTTACAACTTATCTTACATATGCTCCTGCCACCTAAAATGAGGTAAGATGTGTAAGACCTTGTGATCTTGATCTGCAAGTATGATGGAATCTTAAACACCCATAACTTGTACATAACCATTCTCTTTAAATCATATTATTATAATTTAATATTTAGTCCTAACACACCATTAATGAAACCCCAATATATTAGTGGCTAATGTTGAAAAATGAAAATTTCTTATCTCAATGTGTATATCTCTATATTATATTAATAGTGAAGTAAGACAAGCAAGCATACTAGTTCCTTACTCAGCAACATGACAATTTGAATGAGTATAACTACTGTAAAGAATTTTAAATGTATAATATCCAACTTCCGGCCAAGATGGAGGTGTAGGTAGATACACTTTGCCTCCTCCCACAACAAAAGAAGGATAACAACAAATTTAAAAACAAAAACCCAAACTGTGACAAAATTGAACTGTATAGAAGTCCAACAACCAAGGAGTTAAGGAAAAAATATTCATTCAGACTGGTAGGAGCAGCAAAGATGGGAAGCCAGGGCAGAGAAGACCCACAGCAAGGTGGCAGCTATAGGACTGGGTGGTCCCACATTTGCGTACAGATAAACAGGGAGGAACAACTGGGGAGTGACACAGAACACACAAACCAGAGTTCTAGCACAGGGAAAAAAAGCCTTAAAACCTCTGGCTGTAAAAACCTGTGGGGTTTGTGACAGCAGAAGAAATTTCCAGCTTCATAGAGTTTGTTGAAGAGACCCACAGGGTCAAAGAATGGACACAAACCCACCCACCCAGGAATCAGCACCAGAAGGGTCCAATTTGCTTGTGGGTAGCAGAGGAAGTGACTGAAAGCCTGCTGAGATCCCAGCAAGCGGCATTATTCCCAGACCCCTCCACCACATACAGTGCCAAAATGCAGTGACTTGGGTTGCTATGCCCTGGCCAGTATCTATGGCTCTGTCCTTTACAACATAATAGGTGTGCTAAGTCAAAGACATTTGGCCCAAATAAAAGAACAGTTAAAACTCCAAAAACAGAACTATATGATGCAGAGAGAGCCAATCTATCAGATGCACAGTTCAAAACACTGGTAATGAGGACGCTCAGAGAAATGATTGAGAGTGAATGCAAAATAAAGGAAAAAGCGAGGGATCTGGAAAGTGAAATGAAGAAGAAAATACACTGAGAACCAACAGTGAAAGGAAGGAAACCAAGACTCAAAGCAAGGATTTGGACCAGAAGGAAGATAGAAACTTTCTACCAGAACAGAATGAAGAAGCAAGAATTCAAACAAACAAACAAACAAACAAAGAAAAAACCGAGGACAGGCTTAGGAACCTCTGGGGCAACTTTAAAAATTCCAACATCTGAATCATAGGGGTGCCAGAGGAGAAATGGAAGAATAAGGAATTGAAAACTTATTTGAAGAAATAATGAAAGAGAACTTCCCCAATATGGTAAAGGAAATAGTCTTCCAGGAAGTCAGGAAGCTCAGAGAGTCCCAAAGAAGTTGAACCCAAGGAGGAACACACCAAGGCACATCATACTTACATTACATAAAAGATAAGGAGAAAATCTTAAAAGCAGCAAGAGAAAAGGAGACAGTTATCTACAAAGGAGTTCCCATAAAGCTATCAGCTGATTTCTCAAAAGAGACCTTACTTACAGGCAAGAGGGGGCTGGAAAAAAGTATTCCAAGTCATGAAAGGCAAGGACCTACATCCAAGATTACTCTATCCAGCAAAACTATCATTAAGAATGGAAGGGCAGATAAAGTGCTTCCCAGATAAAGTCAAGTTAAAGGAGTTCATCATTACCAAGCCCTTATTTTTTGAAATGTTAAAGGGACTTATCTAAGAAGATGATCAAAAATATGAACAGTAAAATGACCATAAACTCACAACTATCAAAAATTGAAACTAAAAATCAAAAACAAAAAACAAACTAAGCAAACAATAGAACAGAAGCAGAATCACAGGAATGGAAATCACATGGAGGGTTATCAGTGGGAAGAGGGGGTGATATTAGGGGAAAAGGTATGGGGAATAAGCAGCATAATTGATAGGTATAAAACAGACAGGGGGAGGTTAAGAATAGTTTAGGCAAAGGAGAAGCCAAAGAATTTATGCATACAACCCAAGTACATGAATGAAGGGGGTAGGGAATGTTGGTCTGAGGGGAATAAAGGGGAAAAAAATCGGGACAACTGTAATAGCATAACCAATAAAATATACTTAAAAAGTATAATACCTTTTTTTGCAGATTAGATTAACAGAATTTATCAAATATTTGTAGGATTTTTTAAGAAATGTTTTTTTAGTTTGGGTTCATTCACATAGTTTATAATTTTCATTGATAATGAACTGATACATGATAAGCCTAAGGTATAATAACAGTTCATTTAAGAATTAGATGTCTAAGATGTCTAAGAAGAGGCATATGTGTATATTTCCATCATACTCACAATGAAAAGTAAGGAGGTTGTTTTGAACTGAAAGTTATGAGATAATCACTACTAAAGAAACCACCAACTTGTGAACACAAGGGCATTAAGAAAAAATGAAACCAAAAAACCATTTAACAGACCTCTGTGGCCATAAGGAAAGCAAAGTAGTGAAAGGAGATATATCAACAGAAGATTCAAATGTCTCCTCTCTTGCTAAGAGTTTAGAAAGCACACATCAAATTAGAAGGTGGCACGTTTCACAGGATTTTACAAGAATACAGCCTTGAATATTTCCTCTCTTAAAATGTAGTTTGGAACTTCCTTTTTTTTTTAAACTTATTTTCTGTGGTAATGAATGGAAGTACTAGATAGTTAGCAATGAAAACAAATGTATGGTGATGGAAATTATTGAAGGATTAATAAAAGTCGATAAAATCACCTTAAGAGATGAAATAGTAAATTAGAGAAATAGCTTCTGGCGGGAATCTGAAGACAGGAGTTTTAAAGAGTGACAACTAATTATAATGAAGAAGATCTATACCCTTTTAAACAGACATAAACATACACAATGAAAAGAATATGATTGATATTTAAATACTCTCTAATACTTTAATGATAACATGTAATATGGAAGAAGCATTTTCTTATTTTATTAGCAGCTTTGACAAACTTCTAGTAAAAGCGAGTTCCAGAAGTTCCTTAAATATATATAACTTGCTTAATTTTAAAGTCCCATGCTCAAAAACTTTAGTATGATTATGTTTGGCCTGATTTAATTTTTTAAATATAAAATATAAGGAATTGCTAACAAACACTAAATAAAGAACAATCCGCCCTTATTCAAGTTTTGTGACTGAACAGTTACCGATTCTAGATAGCATTACAAGCAGCTCTAGGGAAAGCCACATACCTCTAACTGCTTACTGGCTTCTTCATTTCTCAGTATCAGAGACAGCTTAGTACGCAGACTCCGAAAGTGCATGTCAATCAGCATGTGTGCTCGCTTTGAGGTGACTTCACTGACAGACTAAAAGATATGTTAACACCATTATTATCAAAGCAAATGCCCCAAATGATGAACACCAAAATAAATCAAAAACACTTACCAAAATGACAAGCTGATAATTTTCTGGATCATAAGTTACAGAAAATGCTCCAACTGCTTTTTTAAAGTCCTTATGTGCCGATTCTTTGGCACACCTAAAAATAAAATAAATATCCATTGTGAAATTAAGATGAATGATTATCAACTACTGGCATAAATATATGCAGAGAGATCTGTACTTAGAATTGTGGACTCATATTAAATTTGATGATTTATGCAAGATATTCTATATCTATTTAAAGGTTTAGTTCCTTTGCTGTGAACCTCTGAAATACTCAACTTAATCAAGCATTTGAGATTACAGAGAAAGGGAAAAAAACAGTTATGTTCTTAAGGGATTATGGATGTTCTTAGATTACCAAAAGTGACATATTTAGGGAAGCCACTCTTCCTTTGCAGGCTTCCTCATTTCAATTAAATATAAGTAAGTAATATTCTTGAGTTAACTGTTGGAAACTGTTGGGGATAGCTACAGGGGACCCAATTTTGTTTTGTTGTTCCTTTTGTAAAGAAAAACTGCTGACCAGTTTAAGGAAGAGAAGAAAATATACATGGATCAGAAGGCACAAAAATGTACATGCCTATGAAATCTCCATAATCAAAATGCAAGATTCCTATGTATTTTGAACTGCACATTAATGTTTAAAGTGCAGCATGTCCAAATCAAACTTACTATATCCCTTGGATACAATCTCTAAAAATCTCCTAACTAAAAAGTCTTTAAACCCTTACTCCAGATCAAGATAGAGATGATCTTTTGGAAAAAGGACTCATGGACGTAAACAGCAGTGTGGTGATTGCAGTAGGGGAGGAAGGTATAATCGGACTAAATGGTAATGGGAAAAAATACAATTAAAAAAAAGAGGATGCCAAACAAACACACACACATGCACACACATGCACTCACACTCCTCCATTCCCTTCAAGTAAGGATTGTGACCATCTCTTATTCAAAGGGCCTGGAGGTGGGAAGTTGATGGGGGAGGAAGAGACACCCCCATATCTCTGCCTGCCCTGTGCCTGCAGCTCCTGGCCTGGGACCTTCCCTGTTCATCCCACTGAGCCTTTGGAGAGGACAGGCAGGAACAAAGGAAGAGTCCTCAGCCCAGCCACACACATGTGCCAGCACCAACCCCACCTCTCACAGCCATGCACACCACATGCAGGTCTCCCTGCTGACACAGAGCCCCAAAACATGTCCCTGTAAAAAAAAAGATAGAGATGACCTTTTGAAGCTTCATTACCTCTAGTTATTATATATTTATCTGAAAATATTAGCTAAAAGGAAAAAAAACCTGGAGTAATCTTCATTGTCTAGAATTTGATTTGTGACTTATGACAAAATCTGTATTAATCAGTTCAAAATCTTAAAAGCCTGTGAACAAAGTTAGTTTATTTTAGAAAACAAATGTACATTAGCCAGGTATCCAGACAAGTAGGTTTAAACAAGTACAATGCTGGTTTAGTTATATAACTGGACACTTTTTGCAAATCATTTTCATTGAATTTAAAAATTGATTTTTTCTTATTTTAAAATGTTTATTCTTATAAACTAATTGCCTATCACCTGTAAATTCTCAGCATTTCTTGCACATTAACTTACATTTGTCGTAAGTCTTCTGGCACGTCCAATTTGATTTTATGAAAAGTATCTTTTGTGGCAGGTTTGCTGGGATTAACTGATCGCAGACGTTCAATTGTGACAATTTCGTTGTACGTAGCATCACATGCTGCATATTCAATCACGTAAAACTGAGAGAAATAAATAAAATTCATTCCTGGTCATAGTGTTTAAAGTAAGAGCAATAAGCTATACCTATTCAGCAATTTTTTAATTCTCTAGAGAGTATAAAAACTGTATTTGATCAACTAACTGAAACACATGAAACATACTAAACATGTAGAGAAAACAGTTTAATAAAATGACTCAAGTTATTTATTTCTTTAAAATACAAATCCAGGCTGAATTGTTGTACCTGAGTTTAGAAAAGAGATATAGTATAGGAAAAAATGTTAAATATGCATTTTCCTACCTCACCCTTTATCATCCTCACTTTAGCTAACCACCAACAGCAAGGCTCTTTTTCATTTGCTCTGGAATAAACCTACACAAAGATTACAACAGAATATTTCATGATTAACATCATTCAGAAATTTATAGATCAGACATTGAGGAAAATTTTTTAAAATGACCTTAGGTGTCTTTCAAACCCATATGCTATATATCCTTAAACTAGATGGCACCCCTACAGCTAGACAGAGCTACATAATCAGAAACTGCCTGTTACCTGAGAGAGCCCATAAAAAGAGCTTTTCTATTTCTCTCTTTTAATTCAGCAATAAGCTGACTATTCATAAACCTGGGCATATTTTTCTTCAGTACTTTGAAAGTTAAAAAAAATATCTAAAAGTGTACAAACTTTTTTTTTATTCTAATAAGCAAATAACTGGAAGTCACTGATCCGGGCTTATACCTGGCTGCATGGTCACTAAATGGATAAGGCTGCAGACTACTTATAGCCCACTAAAAATATCATCCTGGCATTCATGTCTCCTAGGGACTAAATGAACAGATCCTTGGTTACTCGCTGGTATCTTGTACCCTCTCCACTAAAATGGACAACTCCATGTTGGCAATCCTCTGGATACCACCTTCCTGCTCTCACACACTGTGCATCAGTTCTTCTAACCACTCTCTCTTGTGACCACTTCAAAGTTCATTTACGATGTGCAGCATGGAACCTTTTGTGAAAACACTAGCAAATCAATGTTAATAAGAAAAAAGATAATATAGTATACATAGAGAAACAGTAATACTCAGGAGCAGAAAGAAGCAGCAAGGAGAACAAGGTGGGTGAGGAGGAGCAAACAGAGAGAAGTACAGAGCCTAAGGCTAACACGCAACTCAAAGCCCCAACTCTTATCTTCCTTTTACAACTGAAGTTAATAGTTACACATGTGACTAAATACAACTTCACCCAACCTACCTTTCCCTCTTTACCCCACAACTTCTTAACTCTGCTCTAGCCAGAGAAATAACCTGGTGATTGTTATGTAAAACAAAGAAGTCATCCCTGAAACAGTGTCTCATTGGTCCCCACCTGTCTGTGACTAAGTTGGAGAAAAAAGGCCCCTGTATCTATTTATATTATGAGAATTTCTGATACATACAGACCAAAGACCCGGTGTCTTACCTCTTTTATAACTTAAAATTAATGGATATATCATGCAGTGAATAAATACAACTTAATTTAATCTACTTTTCCCTCTTGCTACCATCATTTCCTTTCAACTCTGCTCTAGCCAGAGCAATAACCTGTTATGTTAGGCAATATTGCGAGGTCAACCTAGCAACAGTGACTCACTGGTCACCGCCTGTCATGTGATACAACTGAGAAACAGTTCCCTCTATCCAACCAAACACTATTATGAACAATCCTAATATAGACAGACCGAAAGTCCTGATTCTTGCCTTCAGGGAGCTTGTCTCCTGAGGAAAATGAAATCTAAAGGTCTTCAAGTATAAATAGTGTTTAGTTCTCTACTGGGATCCCTCACAAAACTGAGCCCAGTTCCTTACACCTAGTAGGTACTGAGTATATTTTTGGTAAATAAATAGTACTTTAATCTATTTCTGATTTCAAATTGTAGAGAAAAGAACAGACACCTGAATATCCAGAGAACTTCTCTGAGCACTCTCCAAAATAGCACTCCTGCCCCTATATCACCTTCTATCCTCTTACTTATTTTTTCTTCCTAGGACTTACACCTGCCATGTTAGCAATCCTCATTAGAATGTGACCTCATCAAAGGCAGGGACTCTTCTGTTTCACTGCATCGTCTGTACCTAGCACAGAAAATAAGAATTCAAATACCTAGTACATTTAACCTTACCTGTACAAATGTCTACTTAGCTGCTTCCTTAATACCACAAATATTAATAAAGTTGCAACTACTAACAAGGCATTGTGAAGAAAGAAGCAGCTTAAAACAGAGTGTGTGAAAGGGGAGGAAAGAGAGGAAACCACAGAGACCAATTATAACATAAACTGGACCCAAGTGCCTTAAGTCCACCCAACCCCAAATTTTCATTAACTAGAGAAAGCACTGATACAATGTTTCTGTTAATTATGTTACATCTCCACAGCACTTTTCAGTCAAACACATCAATGGCACATAAGCTGTTGGTTCACAGCATACTCTGTGAAAAGATGTTTTACCTACATGTGTACATACTAAAACTCATAGATGACTTTTAAAAAATATACCAGGAGGATTTACTACTACTTAAATAAATCCTATGATGAAGCTCTATTATAAAGTCATGATTTTTTTCTTTGTAAGACTAATTTTCCTAATCCAAAGTTTCAGAGATTGAGGAAAGTGAGAAAATAAGTAATAGTGGACAAAAGAAATGAGTGATGACTTTCCAAGACATGCCCAGACTGCTGCTCAGGCAGCCACATTTAAGCATCATGCATTATTTCAAATCATTGTTAAGGCAGTTCAGTCAAAGGCTCATATCCATCACAGCTAAAATTAACAAGGTAGTTTTAAAGTTTTAAAGATAAGGGGTATAAAAGGCATAAGCAGTTTAAATGCTCCCATTCCTTCAGTGTTTAATAACTTGATGACATGAGAAACTTACCTCAACTTCATCACTTTCATTTATATCTTTATTATAACCTACAGGTGGTGGAAATCTCACGTCATGGAATGGAATCTGCCTCTCTGGCTGCCAGCTGCAAATAAACAAACACACAATTATTTAACCAGCTTTTCAGTTTAATGGAAACAATGACCATGATACGATCAACTTTGGTTAGGTATGACTCTCTGGTAATCTAATTTAAAGAAACAAATGCTTTAAAACTCAGTATTTTGGGAAGTGGGGCTTTAGGGCAACATAGAGACATTTCAACAAAGTCTGCATGCAGCACAACAGCCTTGGAGTTTTCTATTTGGAATATTTTTCTAAACACAACAGATCAACAATATAATTTCCCAAATGAGCCTTTTTATTTTCAATAATTCCAACCTCTAAGAGTTCTAAATGTAAGGCCACAACAGCAATATCCTTTGATGTTCAAATTAAATGTTAGTATCAGTAAGTGTTAGTATCATCACCAGACTTCTACTTGCAAAGGAATTTTAACCACATTCCAATTACCACAAAACTGGTACTAAATGCCCCCTAATTCCCAAGCAAAATGGGGCAGTCAGCACAGCAATTCAGAACTCACTTTTCCCCATTTAAATTTTAGATCCCACGAGGTGGTCAATTCTTGCCATGGATAGCTGACTGCTGATCAGTATGACCTACCAGCATGCACTGGCCTTGGTGGGGTCTTCTAAACCACCGAAACCCAGTGGAGACAGCCTATAGGAGTTTGGTAAGTTAACTATGTTTTTAATTTAAAATTGCATGAAACAATTTTGAAAAACCCCAAATCATTCTATTATATCCACAATGACATGAAACACTAAAATACAATCTTTGCAAAAACACTGGATAATTCAACTGCTAGAGCAGTCATTTCCATTTTTATTTTGTTTGTTTTTAACTAAAGAGCTTTCTTAGTAAAATCCTATAGAGAAAAGTGCATTTTTTTTTTTTTTTAAAAAAAAGAAGAGCTAGTATATAAGACAGGAGAGTAGATAAGTCAGTCAGAATTTGTGGAAATCTGATTAGAGCCTATATTAGACTGAACTCTTTCCCTGAATTATACACACTTGAAAACTATAAAACAAAAAAAAATTGCCTTTACCTCAGAAAAGCCTTTTTAAACTTACTGAAAAAATAGTGACTTTTAACATGTTACATACTCTGGCTTCTCTTCAGAACATATAAATCTTTCGCCTTTTAACATGTTACAAAACTCAATGATAAATTTGATTGGTAAAGCAAATAATAATAATAATACACAATATTATTTTCTTAGTTCAAATAAGGAGCAATTATTTTAAGTCTTACATGTACAAAGATAAAAACTCAAATTCTTTATTAAAAAAATGTGAAGGCCCTGGTGAGATAGCTCAGTTGATAGAACATGGTCCCTGCATGTCAAGATTGCAGGTTTGAACCCTCGTCAGGGCAAGAATCAACAAATAAATGCATAAATAAGTGGAAAAACGAATCAATGTTTCTTTCTCCCCCCCCCCTCCACAAAAGGTCAATCAATAAAATAAAATTGTGAAATAGGGAAGGTAAAAACAAATCATCTAAAATAATTTGGTATTATTTTAATAGGAAGTTTTAATTAAAAGAAAGGGTAAATATAATCTGAAGTTTTATAAAATATTAGGGTTTTTTAAAAAGAAAACAAAGAGGGGCAAAGAGGCTACTTTGGTAGGGACCTATCAAATCCTGGTGATACACTTAAACCCAGTGCTTGACTCTCAAACATATTTCATGAACTCAAGGAAAAACAGTTTATTTGAAATTCCACACATGACAGATAGTTTGAAGACAACTTTTATACAGCTATGGTATACGAGAGAAGTAGGAGGGAGGTCCAAAGACATAATAATTTCATGTTTACAGTAGAAATCTGATTGGAAGTAAAAGAGAACTGATGTGATAAATCAGTATGTAAACAAAGATATTCTCTTAAACGAAGAGAAAATGACTGCTTAGTGTTAATACTCTTGATTAGGGACTACAGGAAAAACTAAGAGTGGCAAATAAAGATAACTCTCCTTTTAGGAGAAACAGTGTTTACCTAGTGATGGAAGCAAGCAGTAAAGAGTATAATTACAAGAAAAAAATTACTCTCCAAGTTATCAAAGATTCATCCATAAGAGGTGTGATGCTGTTGTCTAGAGTATAACTATAGATACCAGAAACAACAAACAGGCAGATTTGGAAGTATAGGCTCTATGTATTCAGAGAGAGATATTCTGTAATTTGGATGGAAATTATTAGTCTAGAGCTAAGAGTAGGATCAGATACACTAAGTCATTTTTATCTCTATCCCCCTAAATGTATTTCATGCATCACAGGACACTACTTTGTCTTGTTGGTAGGTAAAAGAATCTGCAAACAGATAATCTAATTACAGTACGTCTGGGCCAGATACTATTATTCTTATATATTTTTAAATATTTTATTTATTTATATTTTAGAGAGGGGAAGGCAGAGAGAGAGAGAGAAACATCAATGTGTGTGGTTGCCTCTCACACGCAGCCTTCTGGGGACCTGGCCCACAACCCAGGCCTGTGCCCTGACTGGGAATCGAACAGGCGACCCTTTGGTTCATAAGCCAGCACTCAATCCACAAAGCCACACCAGCCAGGGATCCAGATACTATATTTTAACAGATTTATTGACATATTCACACCATATATCTATCCACTTAAGTGTATGTAAAATTTAATGGTTTTAAGTATATTAAAAGCTATGTGCAACTGTTACCAGCCAATTTTAGAACATATTCATTACCTCAAAAACACTATACTCTTTAGCTGTGGCTCCCTATTCCCCCATTTCTAAGCAATCACTAATGTATTTCTTCTCTCTATAAATATGTAATTTGCTTGTTATACTATTAATTCTCTTGGTACATAAAAGCCAAAATATTATAATTGTTGAGCATTATTCAGAGTTCAGTAAAATTAAGATTCAGTAAGATTATGACCACATCTATACTTTGGCTAAGGAGTTTATCATACTTTACAATCTTGAATGGCTACTCTGAAAACAGCCTTTATTAGCAGTCAAAAACTTTAGTCAACATAAATACAAAGAACAGAGTGACAGTTTGTCAGAAGGGAGGGGGTAGAGGGTTTGCACAAAAAGAATGAAGGAATTAATCAGTATAAATTGGGAGTTACAGAATAGTCATAGAGATGTGGATTGTAGCATAGGGAATACAGTGTCATAATGACTGTGTGCAGCCAAGTGAGTCCTTGGGACACTGGAGGGACCACTCTGTAAAGTGCATGATTTTCTGGCCACTTTGCTGTACATCTGAAACTGGTACAGAATGTGGACTTAATTAAAAAAAATTTAGTCAAGAGACTTCTCTTCCCCAATAAAATGTTAACGTCTATATTATTGACATTTTCATATAGCTAATGTTCCTAGGCCTATAAGTATGTTTATTTATGCATCTAGCAGAAGAAAGCAAAAAATTTCAGTTACTACTACTATTGATTATAAATATAAGAAACAGATAAAAATAAGTTAATGGGTAAACATGATTATTTCCAATAAAATATACTAAGTGATGGTCTGAGGGAAGGGGGGTGAAGGCTGGGTAGATGGGGACATCTGTAATACTGTCAACAATAAAAATAAAGTTAAAAAACATAATAGAAAACTAATACCACTGATTTTAGATTTAATGCTACAAAATTCATGTCAATTTTCTAATACCCATGAATCCATTCATTTTAATCTTTTAACAATTACAAATATTCCTATACAAACTCTCAGTTACTAATACAGAAGG
Source organism: Anoura caudifer (assembly GCA_004027475.1). NCBI lineage: Eukaryota > Metazoa > Chordata > Mammalia > Chiroptera > Phyllostomidae > Anoura > Anoura caudifer. The sequence continues at coordinate 81,108 of PVKU01007434.1, forward strand.
ATCTGGTTTCTTTCTTCATATTCAAGGAAACTGAGATGTAAGGATCAAAATTATACAAACGGGATCTCTGAGGTCTCTTGGAACAGTTTTTCCATTGGTTTAAAGTGGAATTGTTCAGGAACTTCTGGGTTAGTAACATGAAGATCCATTCCTGGAAAACACTCAAACTAGGCTTTAATTTTTTTTAATGAGGAGTAAAAAGAATAATTAGCATAAAATATAAAAGAACCTGAACCAAAAATTATATCAAGACACTTACTTGTTTTCAAATGCAACTGTTATGGAATCTTCATGAACATCCTTTACAAATGCCTGTAAAAACAAAAGTTAAATTAACTTCTAAACCTGAAGATCATTTGTTTTTAAATTTTACAGATACCAAACATTTTATGTTTAAGAATAAAATGGAGCTTCAAATGAAAGTTTGTAATTTTGTGGGGATAATTCATTCATGAATCACATCTATATGTAGCCACCTACTATGTGCTAGGCCCTAGGAATATTGATTGGTTAAAATAAAACATGAAAAAAGTGCTCCAGAGTTCTGTATGCAATAGGACAGGGGAAGGGGAGGCAGACAGGGGAGGGACAAAGTAAACTTACAATGCTGGTAGTGAGTGCAAAGCTGAAGGTACACTTTAGGCTACAATTATTTGAAACTATAAAACTTGTTCCAGAGCTGTATGTTGGCCAGTATAGATCTGTTGTAACCTATCTTTTTCTCCTTAGTAAAATTTTAGTAAATTACTAAATATAGCTGAAAATCTATGTATACACAAGTCCACTACATTTTCTTTAACAACAATATGCTAATACCGCTAAAAAGTCCAATTACCACAGTTTAATTAAATTTTCAATCTCAGAGGCACCTGGAGAAAAAAGTAGTAATATAAAGTACAGAGGTTTAAATCTTTTAAATCTGGTAACATAATTGTCAATAATCTACAGAAAGACATTACTTCCATAATTCTATAAAATGACATAACACAAGAAATCGCTAATTATCAATAATTTGTTCATCAGCACGCTGTCCGTAATTCTGTAAAGTTGTTTTTTAACATGTGCAGGAGGTTTTGTTTTTGTTTTGACAATTACAGTAGAATAAAAAATAAAGAAATCCAAGGGCCTTTATATCTTAATTCATTTTATGATGGCTTAAGAGAGTTAAGCTTCTTACTCAAATTTGTTCTGTATTTGTTTCTCTTGTCCATGGTTTTTCCATACCTGCAAGGATTATGGCCAAACTCCTTCTCTGGCTGTAAAAGGCACTTTATGACCTGGCCCAACTACTCATCTCTCCAAGCTTCATCTTTACCATCCTTGGAGGTTCTGACCCAGCAATGCTAAAATACGTGGGCCTCTCTTTGTAAATGTTCCTTCTTTCAAATATCCTACTGGCCTTTTTAGGTTTCAGTTCAGATCTCACCTCCTATGAGAAAACCCTGAAGACTAGGTGAAATTCTGTCCTCTGCATTCTTACAGCATCCTATGCTTATCCCTACTATGAGCTTACCACACTTTATTATTTTGCCTATTTTCCCACTAACAGCAAACTTCTGGGTTCGGGGGACAGGGTGAATGACAGGTTTTATTTTATTTACTGTTGGACTTCAGTGTGCCTACTAAAAACTCAATGAACAGTTATTAAGTGAATCATTGTCTAAGGGGTTCCTATGCTAGATGTGGCGGAAAGTTATATGTGTTGGAGGGAAGGTGTTTGTATGTGTTGTTCAGGGAAGACACACAAGAAGGTGAGGCTCCTATCAAACTTTAAAGAAAGAATTAGCATAACAAAAGAGAGTAGAGGATGGGGAGGCATGCAAGGCATAAAAGGCAGCAGTAACAAAGGCTTAGAATTGGAGAAATGGGTGTAGTAGAAATAAATCCTTTGTAGACAATAAAACCGGGATGTTTTAATGGGAAAAAGAATACTGTTTTCAACAAATAGGACCACTGGATATCCACATGAAAAAGAATAAAATTTGACCCTTACCTCATACCATATACAGAAATTAACTAAGAGAATGCATCAGAGACTTAAATGTAAGAGTAAGAACTATGGAACTCAGCAGAGGCAAGATGGCGGAGGAGTGAATGGAAGTCACACTAACCTGCTCCTAGGACCAATCTGGAATTAAAACTAAATTGTGGAGAAATCACCCAAGAACAAACAACTGAACAATAGCAAGAGAGAAACTTTATAACCTTAGACAGACAGAACACTCAGCTTCATCACAACCTGTTTGTTAAGGAGTGTGGTGGAGACTCAAAAGGGCTGGCTAGGCACCCACAGGCAGCAGAGCCAGAGGGATAATTTAGAAACTAGTTGGATTCCCCTGAGAAGTCTGGGGTCTAAATGCTAAGCTGGGATCCCCAGCCTAGAGCACCAGTGCCCAAAAAGTACACAGATAACAACTTACAGCAAAAAGCAGCAGGGTTGATCTCTGCCAGAGACAGATGACTGGAGATGCCAAGAGCTGTTCAAAGGGCCAACACACAAATTATCATTTGGAGCCACTTACCCTGGGCAGTGTCAAAGGTAGGAGCAGAGTGGGCTAGAGATGCCTGAGGAGAGACTAGGGATAGTAGCTTTGGGGAAAAAGCTGAAACAGTAGCCTTGAGGAACCTGGTGCTGAATCATCCTCCACATGGCAGCAGCCATATGCTCATGCAGACCAATCCCCTCCAAGTGGCAGCAGCCTAAGGGGAAATTAATAGCCCCAACCCCAAGAGGGATTCTGCCCCACCCAATGGGGATTAAGGGTGACTGCTGAGTGACTAGATTTACAACTGAAGGAAATAGCCACAGACAGTAGATCCCTGGAAGTCTCAGAACAGGTTGCCTGAGGTCAGACAGGGTCAACATCTGACATCACCAAAGGTGGATCCAGAAAGAAAAAACAGTGATAAATACTAGAGGCTACTGAGATGAAATCCACTGTGGTCTTCTACATGATTGGTGATATTTTCTTTCCTGTATAGCTTTTTAACATTCATTTCTTGTCCATCAAGTTTGAGCATATTCTGGCTTCTCCATTCCCTTTTACATTCATGATGTAAATTTTACTTTCTCTATTTGCATTGCTCTGATTCCCATCTCTTATTGGTGCTCTTCCCTCTACCCTCCCCAAATCATTTTTCATTAAGCAGTTCATCTCACATTAGCTCTCATTTCTTATAATACTTTTAATCTCCTTACATCCTTATTAATACTGGATCATTTGCGTTTGATGGTGGGATGTGGAAATGAGTTATTTTTGTGGATGTGGGTTTGTTTCCTGGACTGAGCTGTTTTGTTCTGGCAGCACCAGCACAACAGCACACAATATGTGGTAGGCGGAGTGACCATCAGTCAGCCAGCTAGAGGGAAGCACTCAACAACAATAAAAAACCAATTACATCCAGAGAGCCAAATAAACAGCATAAAGGCATCCCAAGAGCACCAAGTTCAGGAGATCAACAAGACTGCACCACTGAATTTCACAAGTTTCCTACCACAGAAGTCCACACCACAAAGTGAGGATGACAGAACATACCATTTTAAGAAGTAGAAGCAAAAAAGAAGTCTAACAAACAATGGAAAGACAAGGAAACATCCACCAATCAAATGGAATAGAGAAATCCTCAGAAAAGGGCTAAATGAAATAAAGGCAAGTAAACTATAATAACTAAGTTCAAAAAGATGGTTATAAGTAAGCTAAATGAGCATGGTGAGAATTACCAAAGGCTACAGGGAAGCTACAAGGAACTTACTGAAAACTATATCAGCATCAAAAATGAGAAAGAAACTATCAACAAGAGGCAAGAGGAAATGAAGAATATAATTTCCGAGTCAATGAACACAGCAAAAAGAATCAAAGGCAGGCTAAATGAAGCAGAGGTTCGAATCAGTGAGGTGGAGGACAAGATAGAAAAAAAAAAACCTCTCAGAAACAACAAGGAAAGGAAAAAAGACTCAAAAAGAATAAAGAGGAGAGGGAGAAGATGGCGGCGCGGTAAGAGGATGCACATCCCGCTTCCCCCTTCACACAGGTGATAAACCGGGACATTTTTCAATGCAGCACAGCAAACAGACACCAAAATCACAGCATATTTGAAAACAGATGATCAAAAATTGCAGTGGAGTTTGAAAAACCGGTCGGTAAGGAGAGTACTCGGGTGGCGCGGGGACCGGGGCGGGGACTGAGAAACTGGGCCAGGGCTGGCCGTAAGACTCTAGGGAGGGAGTTGGGGCAACCGCTCCCTGAACAGCCAAGCAGGGAATCAGCAGAGCCGGCATAAACCTGGATGCTTGAAATCTCACAGAGAGGAGTTAAGATCTCATAGCCCTGGGAGGACTGTGTTGGAGTGCGCACTTTTGTCTGCGCCCACGCAACATTGTAAACAGCTGCATGGGGATCGTCACACCAGCGCGCCCAGAGAGACCCGGCACTCAGTCGTTGGGCACCGCTACGGTCTCTGAGTCCAGCGCGGGCAATCGCACCAGCAGGGAACAGCCATACGGTCTCCCGGTGCCATCACGCCATCGCCCCATCGCACCATCTGAGGCCAGAGTGGACTGCTGGGAGATCTTACACACTGGTGTGCAACTGCGTAGGGGTTGAACCGTGTTCATGGGACAGTTGGCACCTGTGCAAGGAAGACTCAGGGAACATCCGCACTTGCGGGCGCGCGACCACATTTGGCCCATGGGACCCTGTGCAGAGAGTCTTGGGATAGCTCTGAGGAAAGCAGGCCAGAGAAAACTGAGTGCTGAACAAGGGAAAAGACAATACGGTCACCCCTCAGCCACTGCAGTCATCAAAGCCAGACAAATCAGCTTGGCAAGATTGATAACAGCAAGAATTAGCGGTTTTGGTGTTTTACAGTTTTTCAATTTTTTTGTGGGTTTTTTCTTCTTTTTCCCTTTTTCATTATTTTGATCTTTTTTACCCCTCAACTACTTTTTGCTTCTCAATACTTCTTTCTTCTTTTACTCCTTCTTCCTTTCTTTCCAAGCTTATCTCTTCTTCCTTTTTTCTTTTTCATTCTACTTTTCTTTATTCTCTTTTCATTTTTTTTATTTCCTTTTCCTTCTTCTCTTTTTCTTTCCTTCTCTTTTCTCTTTTTAAACACATATGAGTGAGACAAAAACAAAACAAAACAAAACAAAAAACAAAAAAACCCTGGAACTGTGGAAAGACCAGAGTTGACCCCAAAGAAGGGGCATTTCAACAGCTGAGACACTGGAAGCCGTGAACACCAGGATACCCGAAGGAGACAGCACCACTGAATTTCACAGGCATTCTACCACAGAAGTTCACAACATAAACCCAGGGAACCAGAACAAATCAATTTAAGAAGCTGAGGCTGACAAGAAGAGTCTCACAAACAATGGGAAGACAAAGAAACAATCCCCAAATGAAAGAAAAGGAAGAAGCCCCAGAAAGAATGCTAATGAAATGGAGGCAACTCAACTATCAGATTTTGAGTTCGAAGCAATGGTTGTCAGGAAGCTCCAAGAGTTCTCTATGAGCTACTAAACACTACACAGACGCTACAATGAGCTCACTGAAAATTATATCAACATGAAAAAGGAAAAAGAAACTATCAACAAGGGCCAAGAGGAAATGAAAAGAACAATTTCTGAACTAAAGAACACAGTGGAAGGAATGAAGAGCAGAATCGATGAGGCAGAAGATCGGATCAGCGAGTTGGAGGACAAAGTAAAAAAAATGAGCCAGAAGGAGCAAGAAAAGGAAAAGAGGCTTAGAAAGAATGAAGAAGGATTAAGAGGAATGCAAGACAGTATGAAACGTAATAATATCTGTATAAAAGGGATACCAGAGAGAGAAGAAGAAAAGCAAGGGATAGAAAACCTATTTTTTAAAAAGCAATGATGGAAAACTTCCCTAATTTGATGAGAGAAAAAGTCACACAAATCCCAGAATCAGAGAGAGTCACAATTAAGCGGGACCCAAAGAGGCCCACTTCAAGACACATCATCATTAAAATGGCAAACTTCCAAGACAAAGAAAGAATCTTAAAGGCAGCAAGGGAGAAAAAGGAAGTAACATACAAGGGAGCCCCAATTAGGTTAGCATCCGACTTCTCAATGGAAACACTCCAAGCCAGAAGAGAATGACAAGAAATATTCCAAGTAATAAGAACCAAAGGCCTGTAACCAAGACTACTTTACCCAGCAAGGCTTTCAATCAAGATAGAAGGCCAAATAAAGAGCTTCCCAGACAAAAGAAGTCTAAAAGAATACACCTCTACCAAGCCACCTCTGCAAGAGATACTAAAGGGCCTGCATTAAGGAAAGGGAGGAAAGAAGAAACAGAGGGAAAGGAACACAGGTACAAAAATGGCAATGAATAAGTACCTATCAATAATAACGTT